>PVJA010021190.1:0-36020 GCA_004027025.1 Myocastor coypus
AAAAAAAAAAAAAAAAAAAAAAAAAAAAAAAAAAAAAAAATTCAAATCAAATGTAAACACTATTACTGATACTACAAAAACATTGTAAAGAAAAAAGTGCCAAATTACTGATTTAACTAAAATAAATATAAACTGTAAAATTAACACAAATAGAAAATCTGAGTTGAAATTAAAAGTAGAGGAATCAATTAACAACTTATATGCTTTTATATAGAGAGAAGCATGATAAATTGACTAGTTCAGATATCTTTACCGGGTTTTTCATATTGAAATACCTTTATAATTATCTTATTACTATTACTAAATTTTTTTCAGGGTGTTTTCATCACTTTTATATTAAAACATGAAAAAGCAACTAATAATGAGCTTAAGGTTCAACTGACCAATAGAATTATCAGTTATTATTAACATATGATAAAACAAGTATATAAAGAGAATCAACTTCTTAAAATATCTGAGTGTAGCACTCAAAAGCAAAAATATTAAGCAACAGAAATAATAGAAAAAAAATGGGCCAAATTAAGGAAATAAAGTTCCATTGTGTAAAATCATTATTTCAGGTATGCGTTTTATATGCTGTAACAATTGTTGAGGACTGAAGGCTGTTCTGTGTTTACAATAAATAGTACTACGTATATATAAGAATCCCTTCTGCGATTTGCTAGGAGAACAAATAGTCTTTCTAGGGATAATTATTACTTTTCACGAGGCGGGATCAGTACTTGAATTTCTACCTTGTCCTGTAAATAATGAGGTTGAATAGCTCATAGAAAAGACTCCTTCTTCTCACACCTTTGTGATTACTGCGCACTATTTTCACTTTTTTTCAGAACTCTTTTCCCAGATTTGAGTAACTTTCTTAGATATATGGACTGATTGGAAATCAGCCAACTACTGCAGCAAACCCTCTGCACAGCTTTGTAATTCTTTCTCTGGTCAGCTTTCATTGTAATCCATCACTGTCCTGCTCATCCCAGCTAAACTCCTCTCCTAGGCTCCTGGGTTTACATCTTCAATTCATGGTGATTACTAGTTTCACTGGGGTCCACATTTCCCATTCTATAAACATATGCTCAGCATGGGTTAATCACAGGGCTGTTTTCAGAAGATCAGTGATTTCCCTGGAACAGCATGCTGGCCTGGCTCTGCCCCCAGACTCACTGAGCCTCCACTGAGCCTGGGCATGGTGGTGGTGCACATCTGTAATCCCACACTGGGGAGGCTGAAACAGGAGGATCATTAGCAGTCTGAGCTGCATAGTGAGATCTTGTATGAAATACATTTTTAAAAAAATCACTGATTTCCTTGCTGATGCCCAGAGTTTTAAATGACATGTCTTGAAAGTCATATTTTTCAGTTTTGAGTGGCAGCAATGGAGCATATTTCTGTCAGTTGATCTTGGCAAAAAGAGAAATACTGAGGGTTTTGATTACTTAAAGGAGCTCATTCAAATGGTTGATGAATGATTTAAAAGACAAAGTAATGAATTTAACAATAGAGTTTACTTATTTAAAAAAGCCTACATTTCAGGAAATAAATATGACTTAATCATTAAAAATGGCTTTATGGAATAAAAATTTCTAAATTATCTGAAAATTTGTATTCTGACATCTTTAAAAATTTTTTACTCAGTAACTATTCACACAGTTTTAAGTCAGTGAAGATAAAGTTACTGACAAGCCAATTCAATATTTGTAAAATTTATAAAGATTAAATAGATTTCTTGGTTTGCTTTAAATTAGTGCTTTAAAATTTATGCCATGTTAATTTATGAACTACTCACAGACCAAAATAAGAAAATAAATAAAAATAAAAATTAGAACCTGTTCTGGAGTTTAAAGTCAAAACAAAAGTCTAATTTGATGTATCCTGGCTGTTTTAGTGATTAGAGCTTGACACATTTTACATTTTTTGTATTTCAATTTTACATTATTTTAAAGAAACATCAAATCAAAAACAAAAACAAGCAAAGACATATGGCTGGGAAGCATGATGGCATAAGTGTGTGCCAGGCAAGCTCAAGGTGAGAAGTTTCAACCCTGATACTGCCTGCAGTGCTGGCCGTGGAACCAGGCATAGTGGCACACTCCTGCGCTCTCAGCACTGGGGAGGCTGTGACAGGAGGATCGCTACTATTCTGATCAGGGCAGTAAGAAGCTGTTTAAAAAAAAGAAGAAAGAAAGGAAAGAAAGAAAGAAAGAAAGAAAGACAAATGAAACAATAAAAATGATACAGAATTTCAATACTGATAGGAAATTAACAGTGGTTGCTATATTACATAAAGTTATTGGTTTATTGAAGGGAACCATTAATGCTTATTTGTTTGGTCAATGTTGCATACATGTATCTGGTTATCTGAGCAATTACCTTTCATTTCCATTTTAAAACATATGATAATTTTTATATTTTCTGTCATATTTAATGTAGGATCCATTGGGCTTACTGTGAATGGTTCTAACCTGGGGAGACAGGGCGGTAGGAATGAGAAAGACAAGAAGATGAAAAGCTGGGCTAGGTGGTCACAAATCTGCCTGATGGGCAAGACTAACTCATCACACACAAAAAATGTCCTTTATTTATACTTTTGCAAAGTTTGTATCACATGACACAAGATTGCTTAGTGACTAATAGCTGGCCTGAACCAGACAGGATGTTTGTCTCAGTACTGTTTCTTAGCTTGTTTGCTTTAGCCACTGAGGCTTGGTCCCACCTATACACACTTGATCGATTTCCTGGCTTCCTGCACTCCCAACTCTGTATAGGTTTTTATAAAAGAAATTTTGAAGCCCACAGATTTTTTTCTGAGACATTTAAAATCTTTATAGGAAAACCTGCTACACAGAAGCTAATATCCTAAACTATTAATTAGTGAAATTATGGGAAAAGACAGAAAATTTAAATACTTTCCCATGGCCACTCTATTGAGTGAGAGCAAAGTACATAAACACATGTCAAAAATGATTCCAGTACAACACTTACAATAGCAAAAGGTCACCCACAATAATTCTGAAGTAGAAAATGACAGCTAAGAATTCTCTGCAGTGTTGAAATAGACAATGTGAGGAGCAAGAGCGTGTCATCAAGTGTAATTGTGTTATAGTTGATAAAGATTCCCATTTCCAGTTGTTTGACGCAGTCAGAGAGTAGGGATGTACAAGGCAAAGCACAAATGTCCCTCAGTTGTTCCCACACAGGTAAGACTTTAGGCTGAAATTTATGAGGGTCTAAGTTTTACGAAAATTATAAATAAAAGTAGATATCTGATTTCCTAGAAGAGCTTATGTTTTGAAATATGAAATCCATATTCCCAAAAGGATAATAGGGATTTTTATTTAGTATTAGAATACCTTATATATCTAAGGGTTTCATTTTTGCTAGGCAATGCTGAGAATTTTATAAGATGTAAAAATGTTTTTCAATTGGAATTTGGAGAGAAAATGAGTTTTCAATTATGATCAAATAGTTGAACTATGTATAATTCAGGGAATTATTTATTAATTACTTTACACTTATTATTAATCATACTGAAAATTTATAATACACACTTTCTTTTGAAGATGTTTGAATAAACACACACTCACCAGAAAATTTTACACACACACACACTATCTATGTATCTATCTATGAATCTATCTATCTATGTATCCATCTATGTATGTATGTATGTATGTATGTATGTATATATCTATCTATCTATTTATCTGTCTGTTTATCTATCTATATTTGCTTTCTGGGTTCTCTGGAAGCTGCCTTTTTTGATTCAAAGTCAGGAAAGTGAAGCTGTCATAATTTATATACTGTTTATAAGGTTGTCATTTACAAGGAACTTAAAAACCTATAGGGTTCCAAATGTATTACATTAATTGATGTTAGAGAGAAATGGGAAATTCTGTAATATGGAAAAATCCCTGGCTCTATCAATATACCCTTGCATGAAGTAACTGAAGCCCTGCAGACAAACGCAAGAAACTACAAGGAGAAGTACCACAAAGCCAAGTCTCAAGTCTGATAGTCTGGTGTTCTCTTGTCTAGCTGGAGTACGAAGCAAGGAGGCTCTGGACACAGCAAGGTCTCTGGGCTTTAACACATCTAAACATTATCCATCAGGACAGAAGGAATGCACAACCTGTGAATTTTCAGAGAAGAAGCAAGGACATTAAATTTTGGAGTACAAGTTGGCTCTTTGTGTACGTGCAGCCCGGCACAGTGATATGAACCAAGAGAAATCTAGTCCTGACACCAAGGGTTAATGGTAAGGGCATTCTGTATAAGACACCTATTTGTTCAGTGTTTTTTTTTCATCTGTAAATTGAGAGTAACACCTGTCTCCTTCCCCAGTTTTTCCTGTTCAAGGGATTCTGATGGTTGACATAATGGTTGTGCTTTGTTCTGGAAATGTACATTTCAATTCTAGAAGGTAACTTTTCAGTAGTATAGCACAGTTCAACTGTATTCCAAAGGACCCATTACTTGGACTATTTAATCATGTGTGACCATTTGGGCTAATATGGGTTTAATTCCAAGAAGAAGAAAGTAACTTGACAGTAGATCAACAAGGAGAGATGATCTTAGGAAAAAAATCAAGAATGTGGGATGCAGATTTCAACAATGATAACATATTAACACCATCAAAAGACACATGGCAGTGTTGTGACCAGAACAGTGCTGAAACAACTTGCAATTAAAAAAAAAAAAAGGAGAAAGAAAAAAAAAACTAAAATTAGTGTGAGTAGCACGGATATAGAAGTCAGAACAGTGGTTATTTCTGAAGCAGATTAACTAGAAAAGGCAAGAAGGGAATATCCTAGAGTGGGAGAAATATTCTGTGTCTCAACTTAGGTACATAGGTGTCTGTTTTTACAACACACTGAAGTAAAGAAAACACAAAGGACATGCTTGTCTATGAAGATACCTCAACCTAACAACAAAGAAAATAGAAAAAAAATCTATATTTGTTTAAAATATTCAAAAATTCCTAAATATGATAAGTTTTCATTGGCCAAGAAATCCCTTTCTTTTTAAAAAATATTTTATTTATTTACATATGTATGTATGTATATGTATATATGTTTGTATGTATGAATGTATATATTTGGTGCAGGACCTCTCTAACCAGCTTGCACTCTTAGTGTTCCTCCTGTCTCAGTCTCTCCAGCTCTGGGATTGCAGACATACACCACCATGCTTGGTTTGAGTGACTGGTACTACACTCCCAGGTCAAGGTTGACTAGCCATGTTGTACCCAGGATGGAAACTTGATCCTTATGCTCGCCAAGAAGGTGCTTAAACCAGTGAGCTATCTCTTCAAAATGGCCTAGAAATTCTTGCAGTAGAAACAAAGATGACTTTTGGAATGCACGCTTGCTATCACTTGCACCAACCTACAGAACAGTCTGTTACCATCCCCAGGGTCATGACTGCAGACCCCTATGGTCATGCATACCGTTAGGAGCTTGCCTCTGAGCAGCTTGGGGCCTATCACATACAGGAATGATCTCTACCACTCAATGGCTGAGATGCCATGCTGTCTAATCTTTATGAAATTGAAGGAAGTATTTCTTACAAAATTCCAGAATATTTCATACATTTTTATCTTTGAGATTGAACATGTTACATAGAACATATAGCTTAAAACTCATTTGATCTAATTAATTTAGCAATATTAATGTGTGTTTCATGCAGTCTTATTGAAATTACTGCAATGATTTCAACATTTCCAGTCCTGCTAATTTTCTGGGTGTTTCTAGAACTGATTCATCCTGACTTTCTCAAAAACCTATAATAAGAGATCATTGCTTCTAATTTATAGATTAGATTGAAGGATGAAATTTGATTTTTTCTAATACAAGACTGAATGAACCAGTTTGTCAAAAATCAATGTCCTCTTTTGCTTCCCTTTATTTTTTTTATTTTTTTTATTAATTAATTAATTGATTATTTATTTATTTATTTTTTTACTTGTTTCAGAACCTTTATTTGTCTCCATCCACCCCGAGGGCAGGGCTGGTGCAGCATGTGGTGCCGGGGATCGAACCATAGTCCCTGAAACCGCCCAAGCTTTCCCAAGCAGGCGCTTTAGACCACTGAGCCATTCCGCGAGGCCCCATTGCTTCCCTTTAAAAGATCTTTCTTCATGAACATTTATCAATAAGTGTTTATTCAGAACAAGATCGTCTATGAAAATGTTCAAATTTAATTTATTTTCTCAACTTATACTTAACGTATCAAATCTTAATGATGTGAAAATGTCAATATTAATTTTAAGAATTATTTTAATATTATTTAATATGATTATACAAAATTATTTTGTGATGAAACTTAATTTTCACGTAACACCTATGAGTATTCTATGAATAAAAACATGAAACCAAAAGTGTATGTAATTCCAAATTCTTCTCTATCTCAAAAGACTGTTCATCCTGTATTCTGGACATTTTCTGAACATCAGCAAAAAATTTTAGTTGAACCTTTACCTCATCATGAAATGTTTTTCTCCTCATAACTTTGTAGTTGGATTAGATCTTATATTTGATTATTTTATACAGCATTTTTTCCTAAAATTTGGTGAAGGCTTGTGAATTATTTATGTAAAATAAATAGGTAAATGTTTACATTTATCTTTGTCAGGCAGTTTTTCTCTTTTCTTCCATTGTGTTATGGGTTCTTCAGGATGAATTAGGAATTGAATACAGCACATACTGTAGAAATAAATTGAGTGGAAGCATAGATATAAGCCACTTGTGTTTATTAACGTCAGTGGCTATGCTATATACCCTTCTTTATGTGTGGTATACTACTAAATCATTAAACTTAATTAGATGTGTTCTGTTTGTATTCTCCTCAGCAATCTTGGCATTTAAACCATTTCCTCAGTATCCAACAAATAGGCAATTACAGCATCTATGTTTGAAGGAAGCATATTTAGCTAAATATCAAATACTAATACAAATAAATATATAACTATATTTTAGAATTTTAGAAATTGGACCTATAAGTAAATTTACAGTCCTGTAATTTGTATTTGGTAATAGTCAGCCTTAACATGGTCAGAATAAAAGACTTCCATGTTATACCTTACTCAATCAATTTTTTTTCCTCACATGGTTCTGTTTTTATAATATTAATGATGTAATTTTAATTAACTGGTATCACCATGAGCCAATGAAATAGTAATGTAACTTATATTACACAGGAGCAGTTATGTAAGCGTAATGAATGCAAAAATTGGACTGTTCAAGGTCAGACTCAGCTATTCCTTCTGGGAACTGTTACTAAACTAGAAATGTGATGTACAGATAAGATTTAACTAGGACCAGGGAAGAGTGAAATTGGCCCCCACAAGTAGATCTGCACAAGGAACCTCACATGAGAGCATGACATACAGTGTTCTTAAGCAGCTCCAGGAGTAAAAAGGACTCGGTTCTAACAAAGAAATGGAAAATGAGTTTGTCATGAATGCTGAAAGCAGCAGTCACCCGTCTTGGACACGGACATACTTATGGTCCTATATGTGGTGGGGTGTATTTGTGGAGTCTAAAGCTCTGTGACATGTCAAGCTAGTGTAACTCTGTAGGGAATAAATTGGGGAGGTCAGTGTAGGAAACACAAAAGCAATTTGTGCACCACAAATGTTTAATGCAAAGACTGTGCCTACCTGCATTCAGTGGAGTCAGTGTCACTAGATGAGTGGCATGAATGAGGAAGATGTCCCTGACTCTGATACGTGAGGATGAGGAAAAATGACGTCAAGATTTCTAGTATTAGATGTGAAGAATGGCATTCTTGTGTGAGGGAGCATTGAAGTGTATGATTTTAATAGGAAAATAAAATTTAATTTTGAACTTTCTAAGTTTGAGAAGTGTGTGTGTGTGTGTGTGTGTGTGTGTGTGTGTGTCATCTACAAGTGAATGGGACTACACCATTTTGATATACAGAGGTTGCAAAGACATTTGATTTTGGAATGAAAACTTGGATTCTGTATTTTTTGTAGAGATCTAGAAATGGGAAAGACTGTGTATAAGGAGATGCATACAGTTCAGGGATGAATCTGTGGGACATTATTCTAGTTTTATACAGATTCAGAAACACTATAATCAAAAATGTAAATGAAATTTGGGATAGTATCACCTTTTAATACATGCTATTAGGAGATTGTTCCTGTACATGAGATGTAAGAGTGTGTTTCTCACTAGAGAGAGACTAGGAAGACATTATATTTTGTGCTAGCATAGTAAACCCAGAATAATATACTGATTCGTGGAGAAAAACTGGAAAACAGAAATAATATAATTTCAATTTTGAAATATCTAGAGTCAAGAACCATGAGAAACAGCTCTCAAGGTCAAGAGGACATGTTGTTTGGGACCTTATGTTTATTTTTCAATTCCTATGTATTACTTACCTTATACAGGGGACCTACAGCTTACTACCCTTCTCTGTGCATACAACACTACAATAAAAACATATACATTTTCTTTCAGTTACTTTCAGGTCATTTCTCTCTTTAACAAATATTATGGTCTCAAAAACACTTCATGATTTCTCTACCTTACCTCTGAAAGGCAACAACTATCAGAAAATATCTGTCTCATCCAAATGAATATTTTACATTTAATTTATATGAATGAATAAACATGAATTGTTATGTTCCTTGATAGTGCCAGAAAAACCACCTCATTCTCATAACATTTTATATTTTGAAACATAGAGATAACATCTTTGACTTTGATTCGTTTATGTAAGTAGATTAAACTCATTTAATTACTATGTACAATTCCATTGTTAGAATGAGTGGAAATACATTTAATTAGTTCACCTTTGAATGACATTTATAATTTCTGCTTTTCTAACTTTTAAAAAGTAGATAAAATGAACTTTCTTGACAAACTTCTATGAAACTTAGCAGATTCTCTGTGGCAAAACATATAATTTTACCATGTCTATAATATCCACTTAAATGTATAATTGATAGCTTGTAGGTTAAGTTTTCATTATAGCTTGCCAATTTTAAATTACATGCAACATGTAGTTACTAATGTACTTACAAAATTTAATAATTTCTATCTCCTTGTATGTCTGTTAAGCTCTGATGGTATTAGATACTGCTTTTCTGATTAATCTATTCATTAATAATTACATTCAATAATTTAGTAAATACATAACTCTTAGTAGAGTTAAATAAGAGTTCATTTATTAGTTAGTGTTCAATAGTGTTTATTATTATTATTATTATTATTATTATTATTATTATCATTAATATATTTGGTTGTTGAAAATTCAGTATGCATCTTGGACTCGTGCTGATCCTCCTGGTTTTAAGCACTGGGATTATAGGCATGTGGCACTATGCCCAGAATCTAGCCAGCTCAGCACGCCCTGGGGGCAAGGCTAGCACAGCACATGGTGCACGCATCATATTGTGGTTCATGTTCTTGCCTCAGTTTGGCTAAGCAGGTTTTAAGTTTGCTGAGTTACTTTGATGGCACTGTTTATGGCTATTTAAAACCGAAAGAAGTATAGAAGCATGTATTTGCAGTTGTACATTATATGTCTCCTAAACATTAATGTATTGTGGGTACAGATGTATGTAAATACATTTTCAGTAAATGTAATTTATTTAGATATAATTGAGTAAGTTGATACTCTTCAGTAAAACTAGAAATCTTTAGTACACAAGTGTTGAGTGAATGTTGAATGACAATAGTCACATTAAAAACAAAAGGGAAAAAGAAATTATACTTAATCCATACACAGATGTATAATCTACATGTCCACAGACTTAATTACAAGAATATTAAATATTGCCTGATTTAATTTATGAGAAACTGAAATTATAAATCAAGAGCAAATGAAAAGATAAAAACATAAGAATCAGGGAAAATGAGAAGTAGAACAAGAAATGGAGAGTGGAGAGAGAGAAAGAAAGGAAAGAAAGGGGATATGAAAAGGAAATTGAAAGAGATTGCAATGAGCTTCTGCAAATGTGAAGTTGACCAGGAGCTGAAAGGAGAGGGGAAGCTTGGGGAGAGGCAATAAGAGAGAGCAAATGAATTAAGACACTTATGCATTTGCACGAGCTCCCCACATTAAATGTGATCATGATATAGTGCAACAAACGAATACAAATTCCAGAATAAAATAAATAATGAAAGTGATGTCACATAACCACTATCGTAAATAATACTTATAATGTAATGACCATGTAGCAACAAATAATTTAAGTACTTTGAATGTTTTAGCACATTTAATTCTAACACCTTCTCATGTAAGATCAGACTGTTAATCATGTCTTATAGATTACGAAATCAGTCAAGTAAAGTGGTTATATCACCACTGATTGCTGATGTAATAAGTGAGTTTAAACTGAAGACCAGCTCAGAATGGGCAATACTCACTTTTATGAAGGTTTCATACATTTTCTATGGTGGCCATGGAAAGAGAAGTAGAGTAATTCTTTAATATACCGAACTTCTTGCTTACAAACTTAATTTGCTAGCAAAAGTGCTATACAAAATTATGTTTATGTGTGAAAACTCCGTACTGGGTGACAAACAGGACCACAGCTACTTGCCACACGCAAACACAAATGTAGCTATCTTCCCTCAAACTACGAAACAAATTATGTTTGTTCATCAATGTACAAACATCAAGTACTCAGGCCAAGGTTAACTAGAAATGGAATGAGAAAAGAAAAGCGAAACATTTGAAAAGAACAACTGAGATACTTAAGTTGAGTGTTTTTTTTTCAAGTTTCAATTTTTTATTGTTTAAATTTAACAATGGTTATATTACATATTTTCATCATCAGATCAGTTTAGATTAATACATATAGGTATATAAGATTAATCAAACAGTTACACATTAACCCTTCTAAATCAATATTACTTTTTTTTTCCATTTTCCCTTTCTTTTCTTTGAAAGTTGACATATTGCATATTGTTCTCACAATTGTTCTACAGAGTACAGTGTGTGGGCATGACCCACCTCCCTATTGATCTTGCTTAGAAAAAAAAAACAAAAAAAAAAACAAAAAAAAAACAAAAAGAATATATTTCTCTTTGGACTAAGAGGAAGCAGATACATACACAGTCAAATGTTCTGCAATTGCAGTGGGCCACCAGTGAAGCTTGTGATGTTGGAGGCTATTGAATCTAAGCCTCCTAAAGCTCATCTCATCAATCTAGTTCTGTGTTTCATGCATTGTAATTAAGCATTTTTTTTTTCTTGCTGGGTGGTCAAGGGCAAGTCAAAGCAAGACCTGTATAACAAAACATTCTTTTTTTTGTTTGTTTGGTTTTTTTGTTTTGTTTTTTTGTATCTTCCAGGGTCAAATCCCCTCAGGATTAAGTTTGGGACCATAGACAGTACTTTGTACAAAAATGCATAAAATATTCAGGACCTATGACTACCTCTCAGGATAACAACAACTGGTAAGTAGGCTTCGAGGTGATATTAAATTTGAAATGAAAACCATATAATTTCTGCTTTGAATCTACATTTCTTTAAAATAAAATAATTAAACAAGATATTTATTTTACCAATGTAATCATAATTTATAATAGTGTACTTCCACAGTGAACTTAGGTGATTGGGATTGGGAATACGTTCATATATTATAGATAATATCACCAGTGTTTGCTAGTTGGTTAAAATATTATATATATATATATAATATTATATATTATACATTATATATATATAATATTATATATTATACATTTTATATATATATATATATATATATATATATTGTATTTTTAGGGAAGAGTTCACAGGGTGTTCAGGATCTCCCTCCTAGATCTGACTCACTGTGATCAGCCTGTTTACAGGCATACACCACCACTCCCAGTCTCCATTGCCATCTCAGCATGCCCCAGACATGGGACCATTATAGCAGGTCTAGGGATCAAACCCCCAGTCCCTGAGCCTACTTGGAGTCAATTTAATCCACTGAGATATTTGGTCGGGCCTAGGACTTTATATTTTAAAGAAACTTGTGGTGGGACAAACTATGTTATTTCTTTTTCTACCTTGTGAAAAATCTCCAGCTAAGTTTCTACATAATTTGGGCATCTATATTAGTCTCTTCACTTGTGTCTGTGGTCTCTTTGAGCCAATGTGATACTATTGAAATAATCCATATATTTTAAGATGAGGAAAGGAGAGAATGAGAGTGTGAATCCTTATTTCAAGAAATGATAACCATTTTGTTTTTTTATTTTTACTTAAAATTTTTAAGTAATTCAAAGTAAAAGCCAACTGCTAAACATATATTAGGAGTCAAGAAAAGCAATTATGCTAAGTATCTAACATAAGTGGATTGCTATGGATACTCTTCCTGTTTTTGATACTTGAAAAAGAAAAAAAAATCTTAATAACCTAATTAAAATGGACAAAAGAAGAAAAGAGGCATTCCTCAAAAATTCAACAACTGTCCAAAAGAAATATAGTAAGTGTTCAGTGTCACTAATTATTAGAGACGATACAAGCCAAAATTACTACCACTGTACTTGCAAATCAGTTCAGTCCAGTAAGATTGTGGACTCTCAAAAAGATAGCAACTGTCGACCATAATGTGAAGAAGGCAGAAATTTCGTAAGCTGTTGTAGCTATATTATATAACAATATAATAGGTCTTCAAGAAATTAAAAATACAACTGGGTATAAGAAGTGTGATTGGAATACACAGTGACTGTATAAAAAAATTACAGTAAAGTACACACCGTCATTCAGTGAGTCTTCAGAAATCTTATTCATGTGGCCAACAAGATGGTTCAACAGTCTAAAGTCCCTGCTTAGGAAAGCTTAGGCACCAGCAGGGACTGAAATTCTATCCCAGACACCACATGCTGCACCAACCCCACCCCCAGGGCAGGCTGAGCCGGCCATAATACACACACACACACACGCACGCACGCACGCACGCACGCACGCACACAGAAATCCTATTCACAAGACACAAGATCTGCCATTGTAGCACTTGTACTTCTTCCCCAAGGGCAAAATGACCTTGAAAAGTTAATATTTTGAACTAATTCAGGACATAGACACAGCCAGTACAGTGCAAGGGAAGACACTCAGCAAGGAGGACTTACAGAATGGTTTCAAATGGTGCAAGAATTTGGGGATAAGTATATTTGAAATAAGAGAGGATATAAAATTGACACCATGTTTAAAATCTTATTTAAGCTCTTTCAAAAGAAATCAGTATATCACTGTACATTTGTACTTTCAGGTTGTTTATAATAACTATAGAGTTAACCTGAATGCTTATTAAGTGAACGCACAAAGAGTGATTGGCACATATAAACAAATGCAGGGCATTAAACTATACAAAGGGTACAATCCTCTTTTGCAGCCAGATGACTGAATATTGAAGACATTATATTAAGAAAAATAAACTGAGTCCAGAAAGAAAAATACCTCTGCATTCTGATTCTATTGAACCCGTAAGACGTGATCTCATGTAAGTATTTACCGCATCTTGAGACAGAGAAAAGATACTGGATACAATACTAATCTATACTAAATGGATTAATACTAAAGAGAAAGATGGAACTACATATTTATTGCACTCATATGTAGCTATATTTAATAATAATTATACATTTTGAAATCACCATAAAGGACAATCTGTAAAATATTATTGTAAAAAACAAATATATGGTAAATGTTTCATTGAAGAATAAGTATGTTGCCCTGAAATGTTTATTATATCATACGAACATATACAGAAATACTAGATTGTACCTCATACTTATGCACAGCTAATGTGTCAATCAAAAACAAATCAAAATCTAACCTAACATGATTAGAATGCTTAGGAGCCTGAGGAACTCTTTAAACAAAAGTACTAGCAATACAATTGTAATTGTTTACACAACAGAGCGTGCATTCTTTAGATATTTGACATACACTTTGAAAACTTTAGGAGAAAAGTCATTATATAGAAATCTAGTTTGTCATTGCTGGAAACTGTGAAATTTTAGTCTATAAAGTAGTCGGTTCAATCAATTAACCATGCACTCCATCAAGTAGAGAAAAGGAAAGATGTGCAATTCAATTACATTGGCAAGTTCATTTCTTGAGTTGTAGAATAATCTACTGTCTTACCTACATCTGACAACTATAAAATTGTGTGATATTTTAATTAGCTAAGCCTTAAAATACCCTGACAAGGGAGAAACCAAATTAGTGAAATCTGCAAGTTAGTCATCAAATAATGAATACTAATCATATATAGCATTATGTGATGAATCAAGGATGGGTAACTGTATATGGAAACTGCACATATTTATTAAAACAATTTAAAAATCACAAAATAGCAACTATAATAACAATTATCATAGTTGACATTTACTTTTTACAAATCATTCACATCTCAAATTTCATCGTACTCGCAAAATATATTTAAATAAAACTAGTTTGAAGATAACATTTGAATTCAACAAACGTCATATAATTTAGAAATAAACCCACCTTGTATTTTTTAGCTTTATGAAAAACTTTCAAATTATCATTTCTATTCTTATGTTAGATCTACAAGTGGTTCCTTTATTCCTTAATGAACTCATTAAGTTACAAAAAGCTTTTAAACTGTCAATTGGATTTTCTTTTTCACTTTTATGGCAGAAAAAGACAACTATCCCCCTTTTAAAAAACAACAGGTTAAGCTCTTGGAGAAAATTGGATCTTTAACCATTAAATCATAAGTGATTATGATGTACTCTCTGTGCCTTACCAGGAGAGTGTATCAGAATCAATTGAATATATGGAGACAGTATAGAAAAGAACAGGTTTCTGAAGATCCAGCAGCACGAAATTCTTGGTTACTTCATATTTCCATTTAATTTATTGCTGCGGTGCTTGGAAAAAAAAAGAAAAAAAATTATCAAGAGATAATTGCTAACTACAAACTCAACCAAATGGAACACAAACTGAATCTATTTTGGCAAATATAGCAGCTTTACTAGACCAGGTAAGAAAATGAAAGCTAAATATGATAGAATAAATTAACAGTCAATATCCTAGAGCCAAAGTTTACAAAACAATTGAATAACTGCATCCCATGGACACAAATATTCATGTTCTTATATATTTGAAAGACTTCCTATATACAATCAATATATTAAGAGTAAAAATATTCCTATTAATTTCTCTTCATTTTGGCTTTCTAATTTTTTTTTCTTTTAGGAACAATTTTTTAAAGGTCAGTGAGGACTGGGCCAATAGCTAGGTGACAAGTCATTCCCCTCCATCCCTCCCTTCTCTCTCTCATTCATACGTTGCAGGATATTTGCTATTAATTGTTAAATCCTCATGGATGGAGACTCCCTATCTTTCCTGGGAGCATAATGTTTATATCTACTGGTCAGTACAGTAGTTGAGAGACTTGACTTTTTGTCCCTTAATAGAATAATAAAAAGTCTCATCTTAGCTTAAAGCTCCCTTCAGGACTAGTAGAAGATAATATTGAGGTTGAACCACAGTTTAAATTCGTCCTCTTAATTCTCTTGCTTCTAATCTCTAGTTATATTTCAGACTTGAGTGTCTTTGACTGAAAGAAGTCCCATGAGCTGGTCGGGTTCCCCTGCACAATATCAAATTGATCATCTAAATTTTTTTCCCTGAGACAACCATCAGAGAATCTTATGTTACCCTGAGAAATGTGTATTCAGAAGTGGTTGGTTGGAACACTCTGTATATGTTCACCAAGTCCACTGGTTCCAAGTTCTAGTTCAGTTCTGCTACTTCTTCACTAATTTTTTGTCTCGTTGACCTATATTTTGGAAATAAAGGTGTATTAAGATCTCCTGTTAAGATTGTGGTATTGGATATTAGATTTTTCAGGTCCATTAACATTTGTGTTATATATCTCAGTGTTCCCATGTTGGATTTGTACATATCTATGAATATTATCTCTTCTCAAACTTTTCCCTTGACCAGTACGTATTGGCCTTCTTTGATCAATCTTGGTTTGAAGTTCAGACTATCTGAAAACAGGCTTCATACCTCTGCTTTTTTCTGAGGTGCTAGGGCATGTAGCATTGCATTCCATCCTTTGACTTTCAACCTATGAATTTCTTTATGAGTTAGGTGTGTTTCTTCTATACAGCATATTGTTGGATTTCGTTGCCTAATGCACTGTGCCAGTCTACTTCTCTTAATTGGAGGATTAAGTCCATTTACATTGATCATTATAATTGAAGTGTATCGACTTATGATTGACATGTTTTTTCCTACTCTTGTTTTACCCTTTTTCTCCTGTGTTTAATTGGTTGCCCTATTTGGTAGGTTCTTTCCATTATCATTCATGGAGTTCAGGTCATTTTGGTCCCTCTCTAAAGTATCTTTTAGTGGCCCAGCGGGTTGGCTCAGTGATCTAAAACCCCTGTTTGGGGAAGCTTGGGTGGCTTCAGGGGCCACGGTTTGATCCCCGGCACCACATGCTGCGCCAGCCCTTCCCTCGGGGCGGGCTGAGCCGGCCATAAAAATGAGTGAATAAACAAACAAAGGTTCTGAAACAACAATAAAAATAATAAATAAAATAAAAAATTATTTTAAAAAATAAAGTATCTTTTAGTAATCTGTGTAGGGTTGGCTTTGTCATTGTGAAATTCTTTTGTTGTTCTTTATCATGTAAGTATTTCACATCTCCATGAAATTTGAAAGGCAGTTTTGCAGGGTATAGCAATCTGGGCTATAATTTGTTTCCATGGATGGCTTGAAGCACTCTGCGCCATGCTCTTCTTGATATCATGGTTTGTGAAGAGAAATCTGCAATTATTCTGATGTATTTTCCTTTAAATGTAATATGTTTCTTTTCTCTATTGGATTTTAGTATATTCTTGTGCTGGATCTCTGGAATCTTGACTATTATATGTCTGGGTGTTGTTAGTTGGGCTGATGTTTTTTGGAGTTCTGTATCCCTGAGGTACCTGGATGGAAGGTTATTTTCTCATATTTGTGAAGTATTCTCCTATTACTTCTGCCCACATTCTTCTTATATATTTTGTATTGACTCCTTTTCTCTCATTGATGAGTATTAATTTCACGTTGTTCATCTTTGCATCATCTTGCAGATGTTGAATTATTTCCTGCATCCTGGCTGTTTTTAAGCAATCCTTTCTTACCTTTTCACTGGCTGTGACTGTGTCTTCCAGATCTGAAACTCTATCTTCACTTTTGTTCATACAGTGTTACCAGACTGTTGTTGAGATTTTATTTTCGTGTATATCTCTTTGAAACTGCTTCATGTGATCTACTTCTTTCCTATGTTACTCATTCAAGGATTCCACCATTTTTTAATTCTCCTCTAATTTTTATCACTGTCTTCTTTAGAAGCATTTCTTAATTCTGTCATTATAGTTACCATTTCTTTGTTTTACTTTAGAAATTATTTCTAATTTGATTTCCTCTCTATCTCTGCAATTATTCCTTTACTTCAGATGCTATTAATTCAGAGATTTCTCTTTTTATTTCAGAACTTATTTTTTTTTATCTAATATCCCCTATACTTTCTGCAGTTCTTTTTATTTCAGGTGCTATTAATTCAAAAATATCTTTTTACACTTCAGAGATAATTTCTGATCCGATTTCCTCTATATGTGTCTGCATTTGTTTCTTTATTTCAGATGCTCTTAATTTTGAGGTTGGAGCTCTGTTGTTTATGATTTCTTCTATGTTAGTGTCTCCTCCATTTGTTCTGGGTGAACTTCAAGCCTGACAATGCATCTTGATCCTTCTCTTTGCCATTTTCTAAAGCACTGTCCTCTGACCTTTGGTCCTTCGGTGTAGAGCTTTGATGAAATTATGTCATTAGAACGTACTGAATTTCAGGTCCACAAAAATCAAGTTGTCCTTATGTGCTGGCTAAGTCTGGCTGCTGTGCTGCACTTCTTCCTGCAGCTGCTCATAGTGAACCCACTGTTCTGCTCTGGCAACATGTGCAGCTCTTTGATTGGCTAGGAGGGTCTGAACCCAGTCTATCTGTGGGGAAATTTGCTGCAGGTGTTCACAGGAAGTGCTGGGTATGGGGTCTGAAAACGTCCTTATGTAGGCGCATGCTGGTCAAAGGGCTCTGGGCAGGGAAATATCTGATAGGTGTGGGCAGGCAAAAGGTCCCTACCTTCATGTCTGTGCTAACCAGTGGGCTCCAGGTGGCAATTATCAACCTAATTTAATTTTTGAAGCATATTTTCCAAGTAATTTCCAAAACCTCCCTGAATCTTTTCATTCATAATAGCTGAATGTAACCCCTCATTTAATTCTATTTTTGCAGTACTTTCTAATTCTGCCATTGTTGACTAGACCTCAACTAGTTTATGGTTGCTAAAGATGATTAAATTTTAAATTATGTCTATGTAAGTCCTTGGAACAAGAACATTGAGAGACTTGCAGACCATTTCAGAATCAAGGACCAGTAGTAACTAGTCTCTGGGTCCTAGAAAAACAGGTAATTTTGTTGTATTCACAAAGGTAAAGAAGATAATTACCATTCTACCACCTGCCACATTCTATTTAAATAGAAGAGTAGATAAGAAATAAAACCATTAAGTCTTCATAAGTAAAATATAACATTTTATAACTTCTGTCCAGTGTTCTAAATCAAAAAGAACACTACTAGCATTTAAAATTTCCTGGTAGATAAATCATTTAGAACATTATAGTTATCCTTTTGAAATAAACAGCTGGGCATGTATATTTCACATCCCAAACCACTGGGAATCAAAAATTGCATAAGTAGATTTTCTGTAACTATGTTTCTAATGACTTAGTAGCTATTCCTCAGCAGTTCTTTTCTTATTTTATCAAAAATCTGCCTTAGTAAACATTTGAACTTACAAAGGACAGGCTGTCACGTTTATTAACATAAATATTTGGTAGGAAGTATTGGTTGTAATGAGGAGAAGGAAATAATTAAAATGAAATAAAGCTGCCCATTCCTTTAAGAACCCATAACAGAACTGGTAGGAAATGGGGTCATTGACCCCTAGGTTGAGATTTTCAACAACCAAATTTGTCTATGTGTCTGTCTTGAATCAGAAAATACTCTCAGTTCTTTTTCCTTTTTAAAATGCTTGTTTTAGTATAGATAAAAGCATGCTTTGGGGCTGGGGAGATAGCTCCGAGGCACAAGTGCCTGCTGGGCAAGTGCAAGGTCGTGAGTTCAAACCCTGGTCCCACAAAAAAAAAAAAAAAAAAATTAAAAAAAAGCATGCTTTATAATAGAATATATGTGCAATATATTATTATGATTATGTACAATAGGAAATCTAAATATATATATAAACTACAAACTAAAGATTTTAACATCAATTACTTATTAAATGTTTGATGTTTATCTTTAGTTTGCATACTTTTGGGTTCACTAGTACATTCCATTAAATTAAAACCATATTTCAAATAAAATGACTATATTTTATTATATGTGTATCAGGAAACTGTAGGTAAAGTCTATATCATTACCTGAACTCATTAACACATTTATTTATTCTTTAAGTATTTTCATACTATACAAAGTAATCTCAAGACTAAAGCAGTTTAAGAAATCTATATAAGCAGCAAATTATTTATCATCAGTTCATGATTGGAAAAAAATGAGAAGTTTGCCAAGCTCTGCTTTGTAGCTCTAACTGTCCTATAAATATTCCTCCAATGTAGAATAGTTTATACGGCAAAACGTTCTTCAACACATAATCACACTTCTGTAAAGAACAGGAATATTCCTTAGGATTAAGTTGTTATACAGCCAGCTTAAATTCACAGGTGGAAGAATATGTCAACAGATGCAAAATTTTGTCTCTAGTTATATTTTAGTAAGCCATTTCAACATTCATTTTTATTTAGTTAAAAATATTTTTATTACAATTCAAGCTTAAATAAGCTCTGTGTCTGTCTGTTGTGATACTTTCATTTTCTGGCCTTTCTTCTGAAGCCTTTTCTGAATAAAAACAGATGGGGTTCCAGAACTAGAGAAACTATATGAATAACTGAGCTCCGTATTAAAAAAAAAAAATAGGAAAATAGAGAAAAGTCTAAAAAGATCTAAGAATTAAATAGGTTACTCAGAAATGCATTATTGGACTAGGGAGATAGCTCGGTAGTCTAAGCATTTCCCTGGCAAGTACAAGGACCCAGATTCCATCCCTGCTACCACATACCCTGATAATCTCTGAACAAAGAGTGTGCCAAGCCAGGTGCAAAACCTGGGCATGGTGGGTCATACCTGCAATACAATCACTGGGGTGGATAAGAAAGGAGGATCACTATGAGTCTATGTTGGGTAGTGAGATTATGTGCCAAATGAATACAAGATTTAAAAAATTAAAAATGCATTATCTTGCATGTATTTTCTTTGTAGTGCAAATTATCAAATCATTGATCTATTTTCACTGAAATACACACACACAACACACACACACATATATATATGTGTGTGTGTATATATATATATATATATACATATATATATATATATATATATATATATTCCACTTTTAACAATTGGAATATACAAATATATGTGTCATACAGCACTGTACCAAGGTAGACCAAACCAACAAAGTTGAAAAGATTAGATAAAAGGAGAGAAGTTCCATGCTTTTCTTGCAAGTTTCCTTCCTATAATTTGGCCACAAAATGAATTAGAATTTCACATACTCACAGTAGAAGTGGTCACTTGTTAAGTCTTCGACTTTCTTGGTCACACCTGAAAGTAAATCGATTGCCAGGAAGCAGCAGGTCTATTCTTTCTTAGTCAAAAAATAGGCAGAGAATTTCTCACGAAGTTTCATAAACAATTATCAAGAGCCTCCTCTATGACATTTGTGCCATAGCTAGTATATATTATTGAAAGCTAATGAAATCACGCAAGAAAAAATAATGATTTTGTTTATGTCTTAGTAAGCTCTGTTGCAATGTAGAGCAAGCCTTGATCTCTGTTTTCGAAGGTAGGGGACAATGTTAAACTATGTAAAAATTAAAATATGTATTGTTTTACTTCTCAAACTACCTTTAATGTGTATTGGTTATTACATGTAGATAATATAGATAGATAATATGGTTATCTTTTTGGTTTTTTTTTTTTTTTTTTTTTTTTTTTTTTTTTTTTTTTTTTTTTTTTTTTTTTTTTTTTTTTTTTTTTTTTTTTTTTTTTTTTTTTTTTTTTTTTTTTTGTCTTTTTGAGACAGGATCTCACTATGCAGCTCAGGCTGGCCTTGAGCTCACTTTTGTAGCCCAGGCTGGTCTCGAACTCGCACCGATCCTCCTGCCTCAGCCTCCCGAGTGCTGGGATTACAGGCATGCGCCACCATGCCCGGCGATAATATGGTTAATATGGATATTTTAATGAAAATGTTTGCATATTTTTACTCAATATTTCTGTTATATAGTGGGTAGAAATGAACTTAAGTTGAAAGAACGTGCTAGCAATACATGGTGCTACTTAAAAGATAATCCTGGTCAATTTGTTTATTTCACTATGTTTTCTAGTCACTATGAAGCTAGGAAATATCTCAGTGCTTCAATTGTCAGTACTAAAATATAAAATACATCTTTAAGATGTATCTTAAGATCTTTAAGATCTTTAAGATGACATGAACATTCACTATGATCATATTCTTTCTCATATGTATTACATAGTGTTAATTTTATTTTTAAAAAAATTTTTTTTTTGTCTTTTTGAGACAGGGTCTCGCTATGCAGTTGAGGTTGGCCTTGAGGTCACTTTTGTAGCCCAGGCTGGTCTCGAACTCGCACCGATCCTCCTGCCTCAGCCTCCCGAGTGCTGGGATTACAGGCGTGCGCCACCACGCCCGGCATATTTTTTAAAATTTATACTACCCTTTTATCTTTCAAAGAGTATCTGATAAGAATGCAGGCCCCTTTGATATCACTATATTGTACTGTATTAACATCACTTGTTTACTGTAAATCACAGGCAGTCTTAATAGATTTAATTAACCTTAAACATGTAGAAGGAATGAATGATATGATACATGTTGTCACATTTAATTTAAGGTTAATTTAATTTAGGTCAGAAGTTATGTAACACTGTAAATTATCTCATTAAAACCCATCAAATATTTCCTGCAACATTCACAATAATTAAAGAAATACAAATTAAGAAAAGCATGGAGTATCATGTTAAATATTTTAAACTACTATGCTGTACTTATTTTTTATGCTCATTTCCACACTCGGGAAGTTTGTCAGAAATCCTTAAAATTTTCTAAAATATTATAGAATGTAAAACTGCTGATGTGTGATGGTATACCACAAACATGAGCTGTGCACCAACATTCACTTTTGGAAGTTTATACGTACAGCAGGTTTATGCCAAGAGTAGTACACTTAGGGTAGTCTTAATATCACTGGAAACAAGCAACATAGAAAAATTTAACACATACAGACCAGGTTGTGTGGTTGATGAGAAAGCTGAAATACAAATTAGGGGACTATAAGGTTGAGGAGAGAGACTGGAGACTTCACCACCCAAAGGCGAATGGGTAGTAAGTTTTGAAATCTAGAGGCTAAAATAATTGTAAGAGATGGAATGATGCTCAGCCTTACAATGGGGATTACAATTTCAGGGAAGATAGAGCTGAAAGCAGAGAAATTACTCAAGGCGTGAGGAATACCAGAGAATATAGGGTCTTTGTCTTCTATGCAAAGCATCACCAATCAAGTAGTCTGGAGATATCTGCTGTAGGAGTCTACACAGACAGGCTGTAAAAATTTCTCTCTTGAAAATGAAGTTGATAATGCTGAAAGGAGTCAGAAAGCAAAAGTAAAGAATGAGAAATTAATGCAAACCATTAAGAAATTTACACCAAAAATAATTTTGTAGTCATTATCAAAAGAATCACATATGGATATGGGATACTATGTATGAATACACATAAATATGTATGAATCAAAATGTATGCATACACATCTATAGTGGAGGTGCGCTGAATATTCATATTATTTTTAAATGTATTTTAAGTGTATTACATGTATGATTCAAACACTTTATATTTATACTGTTTTTTCTTTGTTTTGTTTTGTTTTGTTTTCTGTACTGCGGATTGAACTCAGGACCTTGCACTTATCAGGGAAGTGCTTATGCCCCTGAGCTATCTCCTTGACCCAAACACTTAATTTTTAATTCATAGAAAATTTTATGACTTTTATTATACTCCCCTGACTCCCCTGTCCTACATCTAGGGAGAAAAAAATAGATAGCCAACGTATTTAACAAAGTCTTTTATTTCTTCACTGTTCATTTGATAATTATGCATATGTTTCTTAAGTGGTGCTGGGAATAGTAAACCCTTATCACATAAAACATACTACATATTTTGATTTGAATTTTTCTGCAGTTGAGAGGAATAGACTATCTTTATAATAGAATTGATGTTTCTTAATGTAGTATATTTCAAAATATTAAACAATAAGCAATAGATTTTCAACACCAATTTCGAGTTTAAGAAATCTGTGTATATTTTATCTGTCTTTTAAACACTATGTAGTCCACATTGCATTACTGCCTAATGGGAAGATGGAAAATCAAAAGTAAAAAGTGTCAACATTCTTATCAGTTGATCATGTGATTAAGAACAGGACCAAATGTTTGATTATGGAATGGAAAAGCAGGGGAAAATAAGATGCAGCCTTGCTAAGAGATTCGTGCTCCCTTGAATCTAGGTTCCTTAAAGAAGCAGTCAGTTATGTTGATGAAGCCAGTTCTTTCTAAGAAAACTAGTTGTGATATTAGGAATTGACCCCAGGCCTTAAACTCCCTCCCCAGGATTAAAGCACCTGCAAGAAAGCACAGGGGCCAGAAGTTTGATCCTCCAGCCTGCCTTGCCGGCTCCTCCTCTGGAGTGCACTGAGAGGACAATTGAGATTGGGCATGGTGGTGAATGCCTACAATCCCAGTTCTTGGGAGGCTGTAAATAGGCAGATCACTATGAGTCCGATCTAGTAGTGAGACCCTGAACACCCTGTGGACCTTTCTTTAAAATACAAACAAAAAAAGAAATAACAGATAAGATAAGACCACCCCAGCTCTCAAGAGTAGTATTTGAAGACTTCAATATTTAAGCGACGTCTTTTCTCAATACCTATTGCAGATTTCACATCTTATTTGATTTTTGGTTTGTCACATTAAGGATGGAAGATGTTTACACAAGAAAATTTGATTTGTTTCATTCATAAATATGGTCTCTAGTTGTCCCCATTTCCTTATAAAAGCCTCAAATTTATCCTGCTTTGTAGCTGAGTGATATTCCACTATGTAAAAATATCACATCTTTTTTTATCCATTCCTCAGTTCATGGACATATGGGTTGTTTCCATAATACAGCTAGGCCAAATTGTGCTGCTATAAACATGGGTGCTCATACATTGCTATGATGATTACAATCCTTTTGGGGAAATACCTAGAAGGCGAATAGCTGTGTCAAATCGAAACCGTAGTCCTACTTTGTTTTAGGAATTTCCACAGTAAATTCCACAATGGTTGTACCATGCCATGCTCTCACCAACTTTGGACAAGGATGCCTTTCAACATACTGCTCTGCCAGCAATTTATTGATCGATTTCCTGATAACAGCCATTCTTTCTTTGGTGAGATGAAATTTTAGTGTTGTTTTTATTTAAATTTTATATGTGACCAATAATTTTGAACATTTTTCAGTATATTCATTTTGCCTTTATATTTCTTCATCTGAAAAATTTGTATTCATCTCTGATGTCTAGTTTTTTGATTTAGTCATTGATTTTGGGGAATCCAGTTTTTAAGTTCTTTATATTTTCTAGGTAGAAGTCCTTTTTCTGAAGCACTGTAGACTAAAATGTTGCCCACTTTGTGGCTTTTCTTTTCACTCTGTAGGTGATTTCTTTTGATGTATAGAAATATTTACTAAGGTGAGATCCCAATTGTTGATTCTTTGAAGTACATCCTGTCTAGTGTGGCATTGTTTATGAATTTTCTGCCTACCCCTAGATCTTCTAGATTGCTACCTAGTTTATCTTTCTGCAGACTTAGTGCTTTGGTTTTAATATTTAGATATTTATCCATTTTGGTTTTAGTTTACTGCCTAGTGATAGACATGGGTCTAGTTATTGTTGTTATGTGGAAAGCCTGTTTTTCCATTACCAATTCTTAAAGAAATTATTTTTCCTATTGAATGTGTTTGAATTTTGTCACAGATCTAGTGGCTGACTATGATTGTAATTATCTCTACATGTTTTTAACCTTTTCCATTGATTCCCTAGACTTCTTGTCAATACTACATCAATTATATTACAGTAGATTTGTTGTACAATTTCCAAGCAGGGATGGCGATGCTTCCTGCCTTGCTTCTGTTGCCCAGGTATGAGCTTGTTATTTTTGGACTCTTCTGATTGCAAATACATTTTAATGCTTTCTTTTTCAGATTTGTGTAGTATGCTAATTGTATTAGGATTAGGGTTCCATTAAATCTGTAAAAAACTTTTGTGATTATGCCCATTTTTGCAATGTTCATTCTTTCTAGGGATATCTTGCCATTTTCTGAGATTCTTTGTGATCTTTATTTTCTTAACACTGTAATTTTATTTTATTTAATTTATTTATTTATTTATTTATTTATTTATTTATTTATTTATTTATTTGTCTTTTTGAGACAGGGTCTCGCTATGCAGTTCAGGCTGGCCTTGAGCTCACTTTTGTAACCCAGGCTGGTCTCAAACTCGCTTCGATCCTCCTGCCTCAGCCTCCTGAGTACTGGGATTATAGGCGTGCGCCACTACGTCCGGCTAACACTGTAATTTTAAATGTATACATCTTTTGCTTCCTTTGTTAAGGTTTATTCCTATGTGTTTCATTTCTGGGAATGCTATTATGATGAATGTAATTTCCCTAATTTCTCTGTCACTGAGTTCATTGTTTGTGTGCAGGAAAGCTATTGAATTTTGATGGTTGAAATCATATCGAGGTACAATAATGAATTTCATTATTAATGTTGTAATTTTTCCATGGAATTTGTGGATATTCTAGTACTGTACAATCTCATCTATAAATAAATATTTCATGTTTTACTTGTTCTATTTTCATTCTATTCATTTCTCTCTCTTGTCTAATTGTGATTTCAAGTATTTCCCAAACTACATTGAGTCGTAGTTATGGTAGCGTACATTTTTGTCTTGTCCCTGATTTTAGAGAGAAAACTTTCAATTTTATCAATTTAATGGGATGTTGGCTATGGTTTTGTCATAGATGTGTTATAGCAGATTGAGATAAACAGCATCTATTCCAATTTTCTATAGGGCTTTTTAAATTGCATTGTTGTTGGGCACTTTATTAAAGGTTTTTCAGGATCTATTGAGGTGATCATGCTAATTTTGTCCTTTTTCTCTTGGTATAGTATATTGCATTAATTAGTTTGCATATGTTGAAAACCAGCAGTGCATTCCAGAGATGATCCATAGTTGGTCATGATGTCTAATCTTGATTTTCTTCCTTGCTTCTTAGCATTTCATCCGGGGTTTTGCACTTATATTTATTGGGAAGATAGCTTGTAGTTCATTTGTGCTTGGATTTCTCAGTAGTTTTGGTTTCAGAGTAATACTTCCTACATGAGTGTGTTAGTGCTAATTGATTCCACTTCAATTTCATTATTTTTTTTAATTTTATTTATTTTTTTCTTGTTTCAGAACCTTTGTTTGTTTATTCACTCATTTTTATGGCCGGCTCAGCCCGCCCCGAGGGCAGGGCTGGCGTATCATGTGGTGCCGGGGATCGAACCGCGGTCCCTGAAGCTGCCCAAGCTTTCCAAAGCAGGCGCTTTACACCACTGAGCCATCCCACCGGACCCCTCGTTAAAATTTTTGAAGAGCATTGGAATTAAATATTCTCTAATCATCTTATAGAATTTAGTGTTGTGTCCATCAAGAAAAGAACTCTTATCTGTTGGGATTTTTTTTTATTGTGTTTTCAGTTTTAATAATTGATATTAGTTATTCAGAACTTTGTATCTTCTTTATTCAACATTGGTAGTTCATGGTTTTAGGATTCAGCCCATTTCTTTTGTTTTGCAACCTATGTAAACAAATATTTTTGATGTCAGAATTGATGACATTCAGTGATTTCTCCTTTTTTTTCTTCACTTTTTACATTGGACTTGAGTTCCTTTGTATGATAAATTTCTCTAGTGATTTATCAATTTCTGTTATTGTTTCAAAGAACCAGCTCTTTGATTCATTAATATTTTGTATTTTTTCTTAACCTCAATTTCCTAATTTCTGATCTGATTTTCATCATTGTTTCCCTTCTGATATGCTTTTGTCAGACTTGGTCTTCTTTTTCTAGAAGTTTATGGCGTAATAATAAATTTTTATTTGTGCTTATTCTGTTTTCCTAATCTAAGAGTGCACTGAGTGCACTACTGTAAATTTTCCTCTGAGGACTTCTTTGATTGTGTCCTCTGGCTTGGATAACCTGAATTTATATTTTCTTTGATTTTAGATATGATTTGATTTCTTCTTTAATTTCATGTATGACCTGTTTCTTGTTCAGGAGGTTGTTATTTAATGTTCATGCGCTTATGGAGTTCTGCAATTTCTTTCTTTTATTTGTAATTTTAAAATTAATTTTGTTGCTATATTTTTGATATACGATGGGAAATTGGTGCTTGTACATAGCGTATTCAAATTATTTTGCTGTTCACTTCTTTTCCATTCAATATGTTTTTCTTTTTGGGTTTTAATTTCATTAATTTTAGAGAGAATAAAATGACAACAAGAGCCGGGCGTGGTGGCGCATGCCTGTAATCCCAGCACTCGGGAGGCTGAGGCAGGAGGATCGGTGCGAGTTTGAGACCAGCCTGGGCTACAAAAGTGAGCTGAGGGCCAGCCTGAACTGCACAGCGAGACCCTGTCTCAAAAAGACCAAAAAAAAAAAAAAATGACAATAAGAGTTTCAAAATAGGTTAGTAGGACAGGTGCAACAATTAATACGATGCTTGTTATTGTTCCCCAAAACAGTTACTAAGAGTACAAGATGCAGACATGATATATTTTTCAAATAGTATTAGTAAAAATCATTCTTCTCATTGTTTATAGCAGCACAATTTGTGATAGCCAAATCTTGGAAACAACCAAATGCCTGCCACATAAAGAATGGATGAAAAAAGATTTTATGTTTTTATACACTGGAGTATCACACAGCTATAAAGAATAATAAACTGGAAGCTTTCATATACAAGTGAATACAATTTGAAGATGTACTCATAAGTGAAATAAACTAGGCCCATATGTATAAATATCATATAGTCTCCCTAGTATCAGAACCCAAAAGAAGAAATAAACATGGAAAACGTACAAGTTAAATGGAAAGCAAGTACTAAAGGATAAAGCAACAAAGAAAGAGCAATAAAATAGTTAAGAATATGGCAGGTGCAGTTTCTTTTATCAATAATAATTTGCAATTATTAAAATAATTTACAATTTTTTTGCCCTGTGCTTGGATAATATGAGTGGAATAACTTCAGTTCCTCCAAATTTACTTAAGTACATTCTCTGTCTTAGTATATTTTCCATGTTAAAAAAATTATCATGTATAGCTCAGAAGAATGTGTGTACAGGTATTGTGTGGAACACACTATAGATATGTATTAAGTCTACTTCCTTCCTGTTTTGCTTCAGTTCTTTACTCTCATTTCTTTGTAGATTTTTGTGTAGTTGATCTTTTTTATGACAATGATGTAGTAATGTGCCATTAATCATTGTTAGTACTTATTTGATTTTTCATGTCCATTGAAAATTAGTCTTATATAATGTACTGATTATGTATTTGGTACACATGCTTGCTATCTCTTCCTCTAGAAGTTTTCTGCGGACGAATATGTAACAACTTTCTTTATTTCTTTTCATCATACTTGGTTTGAAGTGACCTTCGTCTACGTACATAAAAGGTGTCCCTGACTTTATGGTTTTCCTGTTATATATTTTCTTTCCTTTAAATTTTAGTCTATGAATCCATTTTTGAGTTAAGTGTTTTTGTTTTCATATTAGAATATGTCTGGAGTTATCTCTTGATTCATTACGTCAGTCTTTTTTATTATTAAATTAAGGGTATTTGCATTGATGAATATAGTTGATATGTATTGGATTGTTGTTGTGTTAATTTTCTATAGTTGGTTCTTTACTTTTCCTCTCTTTTTCATTATTTATCCTGCTTGGGGGTTCCTTTCTGTTGTTCTTGGAAATGTAGTTAAATTTATCTTTGTCTAGAATATCTTACTGCACCTTTTCTAGTGTTTTTTTGGTGACTATAACTTTCTTCAGTTGTTTGTCACTGATGTGTCTTCTTTATTAACTTTGAAAGAAAATTTTGCATGTTATATTTATCTATGTTGGAAGTAGTTTTCCTTTAGCACTTGCAATACTTTGCTCTAATTTCTTCTTGGCTAGAGGATTTGTGTAAACAATTCTCCCATGATGTTGGTGGGATTTCCTTTATAAGTGATCTATTTCCTTGTTCTGACAGATTTTAATATTCTCTTCTGGGCTGAATTTCTAGAATCTTAATTATTATATATCTGACTATATTTATTTTGGCTGTGGCTAATTAGAGTTCTATAAGCCTCACTAAGTTGTATGTCGGATCTATTTTTCTCCACATTTGGGAATTTTTCTGCTATTACTGCTACAATTTATTTTTTTTTTTTACATTTGTGCTGATTCCTTATTCTTCATGGACACTAATTATGCTTATATTATTTTTATTTACTTCATTTTGAAGCTCTTCAATGTTTTTTCCCTAATAGCTTATTTTTTTTTCATGAGATCTTTCATTTTATAGTAATGACCACTCTCCTGTCTTCAATATCTGAAAATCTATCTTCTGTTTAAGTCAACCAACTGGCCAGTTTTCAGTGTTTAATCTCCTGAATATCTGTTTGAATCTATTTCATATGTTCTCTTTCTTTCCAATATTAATTATTCATGGTTTTGTTCTTCTTCCAATCATCATTCGCTTTTTTCTATAACTAGATTTTCTGAGTATTGCCTTTATAAGTGCTGACATTACATTTTAACTGAGATAATTTTTTATCTGATTTTCTCAATAGTTTAATGGATTGATTGCTTTACTTGGTTGCTATCACTTTAGAGATTTCGGAGTTGTAACTTCCAGTTTCTTCTGTGTCAAGGTCTCCTGTACATGTGCTTGGTGGGCTGGAGGTCTGTGGTTGCATTTGCTCCTTAATTGTGTCATTTTTTTTTATTATTTTTTGTTTGTTTATTTTTCCATTGTTTAAAAATTTATTTATCAGTACATTTGTAATACATAGCAATTATACATATTGTGAGTAATTGATACATGTTCATTATACTTTTTAACTAATTAATTAATTATTTTTAGTGGCCAGGGTGATAGCTCAGGTGCACAAGTGCCTGCCTGGCAAGTGCAAGGTCCTGAGTTTGATCCCCGGTTCTAAAAAAACAATTAGCTGTTGTTTTAGAATTATAACTTTAATCTACAGCTATGCCACACAGAATGCACCTGATCTCATCATTTTCTATTTTTTAAACATGTGTTCTTCTGTGATGATCCTTGTAAGGTTTTGTAGTTAGTAACTTTGTCACTAGTACTGTCTTCTCTGGTAGATGTCTGTTTTTAAGGGTATCTTCTGTATATAGGAGAATTTTGGTTTATGTCTGCTCCAAAATCCTATCTTCCTAATTAATGAACTATAGAATGTTGATATCTGTTTATGTCCGGCCCCAGTTCTTGTTGTATGGCTGTGAATAGATTATTACTACAGAGCTTCCTCTATTGCTACAGAAGGGAGAACTGCTAATTGCAGCAGATTTGATAACCTAGCTACTGTAATAAAAATAGCACTAACAATAGTATCAAGCATTTTTTAGAAATAGGCAAACTGTGAGATTATTGATTTTGTGTATTAGTCCACAGAAGCTGGTTCTGTAGTATATAATGGAGCCAATCATAAACTCTAAGTTTGTTTGTTTCTCTTGCTAGAGTGATTTTTACCCTGAGGTGGGTAAATAGCATATTGAAGAGTAAACTTCAAAGGAAGTAGAAGCAAGCTGCAGGACAAAGGATGATCACTCAAGATTTGGGAAACTAGAAAAGGAGATAGAAAAGGATGGAGTATTTCAGGAATTATATAAACTTAGCCAGGGTTTGAGATTTTTTTCTGAATTTGTGGTTCTCCCCAGAGGTTTGAAAGCACAAAGAAAAATAAAGCAAATAATAAAAGACATACGAAAAGAAAAAGAAGAGGAAGAAAAAGAAGAAGAAGAAGAAGAAGAAGAAGAAGAAGAAGAAGAAGAAGAAGAAGAAGAAGAAGAAGAAGAAGAAGAAGAAGAAGAAGAAGAAGAAGAAGAAGAAGAAGAAGAAGAAGAAGAAGAAGAAGAAGGAGAAGAAGGAGAAGAAGGAGAAGAAGGAGAAGAAGGAGAAGAAGGAGGAGGAGGAGGAAGGAGGAGGAGGAGGAGGGAGAGGAGGAAGAAGAGGAAGAAGAAAGGAAACAAATACCTTCCAGCAAGCTCAATGTCCTGAGTTCAACTCCTATTACAGAAAAAATGAAGAAAGTGAAATAGAAAAAAATAAATATAGATAGATATAGATATAGATACAGATACAGATACAGATACAGATACAGATATAGATATAGATATAGATACAGATACAGATATAGATACAGATATAGATATAGATATAGATATAAATAAGCTAAATGAAGAGAATGAGTTGGTTAAATATTGCTGGACACTTTCCAAGTTGATTGCAGGACACACAGAGGCCATTGTCACCCATTACTGCAAACGGTTATTATTGCTTCAAACTTTTCCTACCAGTGGCCTTGCATGCCCTTCTTGTGCACGGTGCTTAAGATCCTATTGTGCCTGACATTTCATTTTATCTTGTCTCCAACTTAGTTATGTGTTCAATAAGTGATAGGAATGCTTTTAGTTCTATTTTTTTCTGGAGTCATGTTTGTATTTATGATTTCTTGTCTGTGTTATTGCAGAGCATGAAAGTATAAGTAATATACACAGTTTTGTTTGTCAACTATTAGAAATCATGATACATAAATGAAATGTTAACATCTGGAGAAAGTTGAAAAGGCTTTTTGATGGATTACAGATATAGATAGGAACTAGTCCCAGCCATCTTAAAATTTTGTCTCATGCATTTATCACAATTCTATCATCTAAACTCATTCTCTGGCTCTATGTCCTTTCTGTATTTCTAACTCATTGCTGCAACAAACTCAACTTCATTCCCTGGGATAAAGAAAGAGCCTTTAAATTTTGTCACTCACTTTATTGTCACTGCTAGGATATTAGAAATTTTATAAAAAATACTTGTATAAAGCAATTATGAAAGAACTTAAACATAGTGGAGAATGGATATAGATACAGAATATACTAAAATATAGATTGAATAGCAGAGAAATATTTTAGTCAATGATACTAAGCAGTGTATTAAATAATTTATTATGCTCACACTACAACATGCAGTAGAAATTCAAATTTGGATCAACAGTAGAAAATATGGCAATGCAGTGATTAGTTAGACAGATTTTCATTCAACAAATTATCTGTGCCTAGAGCAATTAAGTGGCTTTAAGTACAACCAGGAAAAAAAAAAAAAACTTTTTTTTCCTTTTCTGCCTTCCTGGTACCTTTGTTTTGGAAACAGTGAAAGAATATGATATGGAATACTTTTTTGTTTATATAATGTGGTGAAAACACCCATGGAAACACCCATGTGGGCTGAATTAGAGTATGGAATAGTATAAAGGGAGGAGAGGAAAAGCAGAATGTATGTAGATTTCCCTCTGAAGAGTTCCAACTGTTTCTTTCAACTCTTCTTTTTAGTTGCACAAAAGTCTTCCTGAGGTATGGCTGCTGTTCTCCCAGGAGGAGTTCTGGTCTTCGCATTTGACTTGAAAGTTGTCTGCTGAACCTTGGCACAGATCTTGGGTAGGGGCCTTTGCCTTTACCTTAGGAGTGTTCTCCTGGCTCTTAGTGTGGATTCTTAGGCTTCCAGCATCTAGCCTTTTAGTCAGCCAGAACAGACTCTGTAGCCTCTGGAGCTGGATCTTGAGCCTATCAACAGCTATCCTTGAGTCTTTCATTCAGGATTCCTTGGCCTTATGGTACTGATGTACATGGGACATTACAGTGTGCTCCATGACTTCTGCTTCATTTTCTGGATTATGAGCACATAGACAAATTTCTTGCATTCTTCTACATTTGACCTTGTGAAAATGTAAACCATTATTTCAAATTTTTGTCTTACGTTAAAACTTATGTCTTATTAAAAAAAATCAGCAAACAGCAGACTTTAATAAGAATTAACAAATATACAGTCTTGAGAAATTTATAAATATATTTGTACCAGAAGAAATGGGAAGGACTGGAATTATCTAAATTACTCAACTTGGTAAAAGTTATAAATACTGATATATATATATATATATATATATATATATATATATATATATATATATGTAATTTAAGAAAAATGATAGTGAAATGTATTTTAAAGATAAAACATTTGCCTCAAGTCATAAAATAGTGATATAGTGAAAATTGAAAACATACCATCATGGTATATATATATATATATATATATATATATATATATATATATAATCTTTTAGATCAATATGTTTGTTTATAACACCTTGTTATACATGTTCTATTGATAAAATAAGCAGATTAACATATTTTTATCTTTTGACATAATCATGCCATAAATTCAAGTTATCTTTCAAGTGTTATCATTTTTCTATCCTTTGTCTCAATCTTATAGTTGTCTACAAATACTTCTAGATAGTATACCAAAGCCCATGTATAAATTAGTTATTTTTATGGTTGGCAGTGAGTAAAAAACACATAAACACTTGAAATAATTAAAGAATGGGTATAAAATAGTAGAAGGTGGCTGAAGTTATAGAAAATCACAAATAGTGATTTCCTAAAAATCTAAATAGTTTGGTAAGATAAGATCTTGGAGAAAATGTAATTTCCAAAAAGATTTATAAGGGTTAAGACACATCCTATGGTTATGTCTAAGGTAAAATCAGACAAGACTGAGAAATTGTTCATTGTAGGTGAATAAAGAATACTTTATCTAGTATATTTGAAGCAAAGGAGATAGCACATGTATTGGTAGCAGAGTTTGTGATAAGATGTGAGTGTTACAAGTTTGCTATGATGATAGACTGGTCACAGTGGTACCTACCTGTAATCTCAGCACTTGAGAGGCTGACAACAGGAGAATCATTGTGAGTCCTATCTACATAGTGAGACCTTGTATACGCTATCCTGATACAAAAACAGTGACAACTAGAAAACAAAACAACAAAAACTTGTTGTGATGCACATAATCATCATACTTCCCTAAATCACATTTTTAAAGAATTTATTTTATTTTATTTATTTATTTTTTCTTATTTAATAACCTTTGTTTGTTTATTCACTCATTTTTATGGCCAGCTCAGCCCGCCCCAAGGGCAGGGCCAATGCAGCATGTGGTGCCGGGGATCGAACCGCGGTCCCTGAAGCCACCCAAGCTTTCCCAAGCAGGCGCTTTCGACCACTGAACCATCCTGCCGGGCCCCTCTAAATCATATTAACAAACTTAAAAAACATAGACATAAGTGAACCCATAAAAATAAAATAGGGAGGTTTGTTGTGTATGAATCTGAACTTAGCAAATAAAGTTTGACCTATTTTCTCAGTTATTCTTCTCTCATTGCTGGGACAAATACCTGACACCCTAAATGAAGGAAGGAAAGGCTTATTTAGCTACCAGATACTGGAGATTTCAGTTCATGCTTGATTTGTTCCAAGGCACATGGAAGAGGACATCCTTTCATGGCAGCAGAACAGCAGCAGTAGTAACAGAGAAAAGGTCTATCTATCTGGCTCTCTTGTATTACATTCTAACTCTATGCCTCGGGTTGGGTGTAACTCTCCCATCCATAATTCAAGCAATAAAAAAACCCATAATCCCAGCCTTGGATCACCTATAATCCTATTGGACCATGAGGTAATCTCAAATTCTAGAAGTTTCCACCCCATAAGTGCATAAGATTTTCTGGGGATAACTAGACACATACCATAACACTCTGTCACTGGACTTCCAAAGTCTCATGCAAATCCTTTGGTTTTTTTAGTCCATCCTTTAGAGTTGTGAAAATCCCAACAGTTTCATCATTGCTGAAAAGTCCAAGTCCCAAGTCTCCTCCAAGATCAAAGGCAAACTCTTTGTTGTGAGTACCTGTACAAAGGAAAAGTCAAACTCTTCCAACACTCAAACGCATAAGATAAGCATAACTACTCCAAAAGTTGCAAACAACAGGGGAATTCAAAACACTGGTACCAACAAAAGTCCAAAGTCCAGCAGGGCAAACATTAAATCTCATAATTCCAACTGGAACATCCAAAGCAGTCTGTGCTGAATTGTGAGCTCTAAATGCATTATATGGTTCTGCTCCTATGGCGCTCATGGTGGTAGCTCTCATGACTTCTCTCTTAGACCAGCTTTGCTCCCTCCTTACAGTTTCTCTTAGATAATCCATATTCCTAACTTCTAAACTTCTGAGTTTTCCCTCTGAATAGACTTGTCACAGATTTATACACTGTCCTTTATACACTATCCTCTCCCAGGTACACTACCTGGCCTCCCGGGCCTTCTGAAGTTGAGGTAGAAGCTTCTGTGAGAACATAAAACTAGCACCATATGGATGATGCCAAGGTCTACCACTAGTTCGAGCAGTAGCCAAGCTTCCTCTTTCTTTGATATAGGGGACTAGTGCTCAGACTGATGAACACTCTGACCTTAATTCCATGGAATAAATTTTCCATGCAGGTACCATTTTGGAGCCTGGTGCAGCTGCTGACCCCATTCTGGAACATGGGCTCTGTGGCTTTCTCCTTAAGGCAAAGTCTCACTTGCAATTCTGAGGTTGCAAAGGGTGGAGACCTGCTGCCTCCTTCAATGGCCTCAG
>PVJA010021191.1:0-35900 GCA_004027025.1 Myocastor coypus
GAAGAAGAAGAAGAAGAAGAAGAAGAAGAAGAAGAAAAAGAAGAAGAAGAAGAACGTGAGAAGTTTAATATTTTGGAGCTGGCATGGTGGGGACAGATCAATGGTGATGAAAGCCAGGAAAAACCATACTGTGGCAACCTTAAAAAAAAAACCTTGAAGGTCATCTAACCATAATTACACTAATTGTCTTAAAGAGTGGAGGCAGGAAAGAGAAAGCATGGGAAGACAGGAATAATAACAACATTGTGGAATGGAAAATTATTTGTGGGTAAAGAACAGTGAAAATTTATCTTGCTATCTGGGGACATTGGGTGGAACAGATGATTTTCTTCCAAGACAAGTTCAGAGCTCCATAGTGTAGTAATGTGTTGCTTCACCTTGCTTTAAATGCAGGCCCAGATCTGGACTGAACCAGTGAGCATATTCATTGCCTTTTTTTTTTCTTGAGGCAGTGCCATCACCAAGAGACAAAGCACCAGTGGTTCAAAATGAACAGATTAAACATGCCTGTCACTCAGCCTGCCTGTGTGTGGTAGCTAGCACAGACGGCTCTGCTCTATTTGAGCCTGGTCGCCTGGGAACAATTGTGAAAGTGTGACTTAAATGGAGTCACTGTAAATGAGTCTGTGCAGGGCACACAGGCTGTCATAGGGGAGTCAGGCAGTGTGCGGCAGAAAATAGATGACAACCTAAGGCTGGTGGGAAGTAAGGCCTTGTTAAAGGAAGCACTCAGCCATCAAAGCGTTTAACACTGTTCTTTACATTGCTTCAGAAGGGGGACTGCAGTCTGCTAAGTCAGAAGATATTTAGGTAGTCAAAATCCTGTCAAACTCTGGACATCTACCATGCATCTCATTCAGAGAAGATAAAAGCATGCAGATAACAAGTGGGGACTAAGCCTTCTGGAGCTGGATTCTTAAGTAGTATTTATATATATTTGAAACATGCATCATTAAACTTTCAAAAAATGGGGTCCTAGAAAAACTATGTGTATGTGTGTGTGTGTGTGTGTGTGTGTGTGAGAGAGAGAGAGAGAGAGAGAGAGAGAGAGAAAACATCTAATGCATATTTAGCAGTAAATATTTTCTTTAAGAAAATCATGATTTATAGCCAGATAGGCATGATTTCCTATATTAATGATATTCCTACTGAACTTTATATCTAACATCTACTTATTACTTATTATCAAATAATTATAATAGTATATGCTAGCAGGGTTCCTGAGAGTGATACAGAAGAAAGCATGTTAGAAAAAGAAATAAAAATTACCAATGCATAATAGAGATATCAAATAATGCAGTACACACGTTCATTTCAACAAGTTGTTATTGCTTTAGGCACCTTTTGAAATTTTTTCCTGGAGACCTTTCTAAAAGAAAGGACCTTAGTTCTTACAAAGAATGATTTATAGAGATGTGTTTAAAAAGTAATATTCTCGCTCTTAATCATTAGTCAGCTGCATTTTGACAAAATAAATTTTGTCTTAAATGACTCCAGAAGACACTTAATAAATTATCCAATTCATAACATCAGATAATAATGGTCATATTAGATGTTATTTTCGTCTTTTTGAGACAGAGTCTCACTGTGTAGTTCAGTCTGGCCTTGAGCTCATTTTTGTAGCCCAGGCTGGTCTTCGAACTCACATTGCTATTCTTGCCTCAGCCTCCCAAGGGCTGGGCTTACAGGCGTGTGCCACTCTGCCCAGTTTAAAATATTTGTGCATGGAATGCATTTCTCACCTTTTTTCATAGTCTTTATTCCCAATAATTTTAGAGTACTTCTCAACTTCAAATCTCAGACACAAATCACAGATAGGGAGGGTATGAAATCTGTCACCCCATTTATTGCCAGGCGTGACTTAAACGATCCCTCCACTGCACGCATATTACCTTCCTATGCCTCAGCTCACCTGGCACCTCCACTACTAAAGACGCAGGATGAAAGCCGGTGATCTTTACGATTGGCTCATCCATCAATATCTCACCGAAGTAGCTGGCCTATGTCAGAGTCTCCAAATATGTATGAAGGATTATTTGTAGGAGAAAATAAAATTTGACTTTAAGGGACCAAGACTGGGAATGATGACAAGTGCGTAAATAAGCCCACTTCCCATGAGCTGGAGCCAAGTATCGGAAACATAGTCTCAGAAATATTTCAGACATACCTCACGCTTTAAAATAAAATACACATAGCCGGGCGTGGTGGCTCACGCCTGTAATCCCAGCACTCGGGAGGCTGAGGCAGGAGGATTGGTGCGAGTTCGAGACCAGCCTGGGCTACAAAAGTGAGCTCAAGGCCTGCCTCAACTGCATAGTGAGACCCTGTCTCAAAAAGACAAAAAAAAAAAAAAATAAAAATAAAAAAAATAAAATAAAATAAAATACACAATTCTCTTATTATTAAATAACAAACTCTTATATGTCATTGCAGAGACCAATGCACATAGCCAGTAAATAAATGGAATAATTTCAATATTTATCATTTTTAATGAAATGTAATGTTAGTATTTTGAAATTATGAATTTCTAGTCTTGCTTTTCAACATTGAATATTCCCCAAATATTACTGTGTGCATACTATTTCCAACAACTCTGGCAGGCATATATTACAATTAAGAATCATATAAAGTCTAGCCCCAGCCACGTTAGGTTAGGATACATGCAACAAAAATATTATTAGACATTTTTTTGTGAACATTTATCTTTACCACTTCTGTGAGGTCATGTCAGATTTCACTCAATGTTTGATATGCTATGTAGTCCAGATCTTCAGATTATCCATTTAGTAAAATAAAATGTGATTTTGATCAAAGAAATGTAATAAAGTTTATATAAACATAAGTACATTATATTATTTTTAAAACCTTGAGCTAGTAGAGTCCATTTAACTTTATGTCTATATACCAAATAAAGAAAACTTCATCCTCAAAGTTACCAGAAACTTTCCTAACCATAGTTATTGCATGAAAGGAATTAATTTGTGTGGGTTAAACATAGGCTCCTTGGCTAGACTTTCAATTCTATTTGCACCCGTAAGTAGATTAGCACTCAGTTTAAGACCCCAAACATGTCTGGGTTTTAATTTCTTTATTTAATAATATAAATTAATATTTCTACCTCATGAGATTGATTAGATATCTTCATGAAACAAAATAAATTACTACATAATATACAGAGTATATAGTAGTTGCTCAACTCAGTGTACATTCACAGTGGAATTAGTAGGGCTGGATCTTTCTTTTTAGAGGTATACTGAGAGATGGAGCATGACAGAATTTCAACTGGTCTTAATGAACTTAAATTGTATCCACATACATTATCATATCAGTGAATATTTGTAATATTAGTGTCAGATAAAATAACTAGATATTTTCATATAAAGGAATTACAAAGTAGGCTAGTTATTTTGAGAAAATGGAATGAGGATATAGTTTAAAAATTGCTAGTTATTTCTTTATGTCTTTGTATCCAAGGATCCAGCTCAAGACCTTGCACTGCTGAGCCATCTCCCGCAAAATGTGTATAAAAATGTTTTTTTTTTCCTTCATTTTTTAGGGCAGGGTCTTCAAGGTGTTCAGGGTCTCAGTACTAGATCAGACTCATAGTGATCTGCCTGTTTACAGCTTCCTAATAGCTAGGATTATAGCAGGGAACCAGCACAGTCTCAATTGCTCTCAGTGGGCCTCAGGGTAGGGCAGGCACAGCAGACTGTGGATTAAACCCCTGCACAGGTACCTGCTTGGAGCCAATTTCATCTGCTGGGCTATTGGGCCAGTCCTAGTATGCACCTGTTTTGAATCACACAGTTCTTTCAAAGAGAGGATTCTTGTACAGGCCTTCCATGCCGCTTCCATTTGTTCTTCAAATGAGATTCCCCAGAATTGATAACACAGTATTTGAAAGGGAATTTTGGTGAAAGGGAATGATCCATGCAAATTTGGTCCACATTAGATGATTTGGATAAAGTTTAAATTCTCCCTCCCCAATTCGACGATCTATTTACAACTTTATTTCTTTTTTTTTAAAGATTTTTATTTTTTTCTTGTTTTAGAACCTTTGTTTGTTTATTCACTCATTTTTATGGCTGGTTCAGCCAGCCCTGAAGGCAGGGCTGGCGCAGCATGTGGTGCTGGGGATTGAACTGAGTTCCCTGAAGCCGCCCAAGCTTTCCCAAGCAGGCGCTTTAGACCACTGAGCCATCCTGCCGGGCGCCTACAACTTTATTTCTGAGAATATCACAAGTGACCAGAATTCTCATATTGATGTGCTGTTTCTCACAGGTTCTTGGATTATATACAAAGCTCTTGCTGTCTCCCAATGACTGTCTCAGCTACAGCTGTAACAGAAGATGAGGTCAGTGCCAAGACTTGTCTGGTTCAGCTGGTAAAGATACAGCCAGCTATTTCTAGATTTTAACAATTTATTATCTAGAGCAGGGGTCCTCAACCTTTCTAATACCGTGACCCCACAATACAGTTCCTCATGTTGTGGTGACCCCAAACCAAAAAATGATTTTGGTGGCTACTTCAAAACTGTAATTTTGCTACAGTTATGATTCGGAATGGCTTGAGGCGACCCCTGTGTTTTGGTCGTTCGACCCCCACCGGGGTTGTGACCCACAGGTTGAGAACCGGTGATCTAGAGTGAAGACAAGAATAACAGGAGTGCATGTTTCCAGTCTTTACTTCACACATTGAGAACCATAAGACTAAAGGAAGGGGAGCAGATAATAGCGGTCACCTATGTGGCTCCCAGGTACCCCATTGCTGAGAAGCAGATCCAGGCCTTCGCTCAGTGGTTGCTCATCCTGCAGCCATGTTGTGGAGAAGCGGAGAAGTCCCTGCATCATAAGATCTGGAAGGCTTTCGGTATTTCTTAGTTTTGTAACAGCACACAAAATAGTAAGGCATTTCAGCCTTTTTTTTCTTACCTTCCAAACCACTACAATGAACTTGAATAAAATATTATTAAAGTAGAATCCCTCTGGAGAGGAGCACTAAATGTCTTTACAAATATTTTGATGAACAAATAAACTCCACAGGAACACATGAAAACAAAAAAAAAAAAATGGGGAAGAGCCATTAAATCTGTTAACATGAGTGAAAAAATGTGACTTTGAATCTTAGGAATATCTGCATGAAATCAAAGAAGAGAAACACAGAGAAAACAGAGAATGGGAACGGAAGAAGAGGCCGGGGGAAGCCAAAAGATGCTCACAACTCCTACTGAGCCAGAGAGATTTTCACAGGCACGTTGTTAAGCAATGTGAGAGGCAGGCTGGGAATGCTGGGGAATGAAAACATGGGAATGTCGCCAAAGGTCTTCACTTCCAGGGTCAGACTTTGTGGCACTGGCTGCAAATCCCATCTGGAGCCCGTGGCATCTCCTGGAGCCTCTGCACAATGATGACAAGAGGGCCACACCAAGAACTGCATGAGGGCACGTGGTCATTGGCTCTTTTCTTTGTCCATCATTTTACTTCTCTCCCAATGTTCCTTTGACAAACACACACATAAGGTACTGGCCCATATATTCTTTCTTTAGGATCTGCTTCTTGAAAAACCTACACAGTTACTCTTCTGGGTCATATTGCCAGCATATATTCTATTTATTCCTTCCACTAAAGCAAATTTCAAGTGAAATTCTTGTTTTCACATATACAGCTTGAAAACATGAGAAATGATGTGTTATAAGAGTCATATAAGTGTTTCATACTCGGCAGGTATGAAAGGGCAAAGTTTGTATTTACTGAAATTTTGGATCATGGTTTAATTTTCTGAACCACACATCAGTTATACAGAAATGTTGGGGGACCAGTACTATTGGTTGGCGTCATTATCAGAGCCAGGATTTTTAAATTGATGATTCTACTCATTCTTCCAGGCCTCGCTTCATAGCATTGCAGTACTTAGCGCTGCACGATCATATTGTCTCTTGACATTCACATACTTCCTGAAGCCAGAGTCATTCTGTCGTGGTTATGTACAGACTAGTTTACTGAGGATTCATGACACTGCGGCAACATAGATATTGTGGGTCTTTCATCAGAGCTATTATAGGCTCATCCCTCTTGTTATCTAAATAATCCCAGTGAGAGATGAAAATTAATGATATATATTGCTACCAGGATTCACTTTCATTGTCCCCCATATGAATATGACTTTTTTTTTTTTTTTTGTCGTTTTGAGACAGGGTCTCACTATGAGCTTGAGCTCACTTTTGTAGCCCAGACTGGTCTCGAACTCGCACCGATCCTCCTGCCTCAGCCTCCCGAGTGCTGGGATTACAGGTGTATGCCACCACGTCCAGCTTTGAATATGACTTCTTTTCTTTGCTAAGTGGCATTATTGTCCAAAGCTCATGTGCATACTTTAGAAAAACAGAGGTAAAAAGAATATCAAGTGATTAAATTTCCAATTTACAAGATTTAATGATACTTACTGTAGAGAATATGACCCAAAATATGACACAAATAAGGCCTCACATAGAGGCAAGTGAAAGATTTGTCTTTTGACTACTCTCAAGTCCCTGAAAGGGTGCGCAAGAATTGAGATCACAACCTTTCGATATTCTTCTGAGTAAAATCCTTACTGCCCACGTTCTTTTAGAATAATGCACCTATATGGGTCAGCATCGCAGGGGCACATTCTGGAATATTCTTCAGGGAGACCAGGGAGCAAAAGAGCAGGCAATGAACTGAACTCATTCACTCTACCCTTTGTGTACTTCACAGCTGCCAAAATCAAAGATCCAAGCACTGCTACCTGAGCATCAAACCTCTGAAGGCACAACCTCTGAAGAGTAGACTAGGCAATAAGCATAGATTTTAAGGACACGTGCAAAAACTTTAAAAAGAAATAAATGCAAGAAATTTAAGAATCCTTAAAAGGAATTAGATTTTTACAGTATCTTTATATTGAGAGTAGAGTTATGCTATAGACCTATGAAGAATGTGAGTAGATTTATTGAATTGAATATGTGGAAACATTGTTTAAAAGTTGTACTCTACCAAATAAGGCTGGTAAGGTTGAGGCAAGTCATTAAAAGAAGATTTCTATGCTCTGAAACTATGGGGTTTAGAAGATCCATAAACTTATTTGGGGTAACGGTGTTACTGAACATTTGAGTATACACTCAAATCCCCATGAGATAAAGCTTTACAGAGATTATCACTCTGCAAAGTAAAAATTTCTTGTCCTTACATTGTACTCATTTATTTGTATATAAAGAACAAAAGGAGTGCACTATCAATAATTAAACTAAGTTAATATCAAATGTTCAGCATAATGTCTAAAATAAGAAGTCACAAATCCATGGTAATTATCAGTATACATATTCAGTATTTAAAAAAATAAAAATTGAATGATTATCCTAAAGGGAATCATCATCTTGAATGCTAATGGAGTTCTCTCTTAGGAACTCATGTTTTGTGGGAGTAGGCTTGAAGTGAACTAAAAAGACCATTCGGCCAGAAATAAGGTATTTTTAGAAAATATGGACAGTTGATTTAATTTATTTTATTTTGTTTTGTTTTATTTTATTATACTTTTGCAGTACTGGTGATTGTACCCAGAGCCTTTGCATTGAGCTTCCTCTGTAGCCCATTGATTTTTTGGTTTTATTCTACACTTATTTTTTTTTAAATTTATTTATTTATTTATTTTCTTGTTTCAGAACCATTGTTTGTTTATTCACTCATTTTTATTGCTGACTCAGCCCACCCCAAGGGCAGGGCTGGCGCAGCATGTGGTGCCGGGGATCAAACCTCGGTCCCTGAAGCCGCCTAAGCTTTCCCAAGTAGGTGCTTTAGAGCACTGAGCCATCCCGCTGGGCCCCTTATTCTACACTTATTGAAGCTGAATTTTAATGAGAATATGGCAAAGAATGGAGAAATGTAATATTATCAACCCCACCAATACTTGGTCCTGTTATAAAATATTGAGAAACTTTATATATTTGATACAGGGCCTTCCACTAAATATGAGATTAAATGATCCTGGCTTTGTTGCTTCATGTACAATATGAGGAGTTCATATACATAGAATTTGCTGAACCTGAAGTGACATGCTTATAGAACCTTCAAAATTTGGGAAATGAATAAATGAGGAACAAAGTAATGGTTTTCTAAGTTACAGTTGAAATCAGCACTTAAGAAATTACCTGCATTGATAGGCCCTTTTAAAAGTCACACAATAAAGCACTGAGTGTACTAAGATGTTTATAGCAACACTCTGAAGTTCTCAATGGGACAATGGCTTCTAGAACACTCCCTGGACATTTTACTCTAAATGTGTACCTGCAGGCAGCGGATAATACTAAATTAGGAAGGAGGGAGAGACAACAGTAGATTTTTCTGCTCTGCTGAACCTTCGGAATTCGCCTAAGATGATCCAATAAGTCAATATTTCACGGGCCAAAAGATGTTAAAAAATACAAAATAATACAGTTTGCATCATATCTTCAGGTTATACGGCAAATATAATTTTCTTGTGGCTGGTCTGAGGAGTGACTTTGAGATTATAGAATACAGTTAATTTTTGTAGCTTTGCATTCTATAAGATATTTTAACACTTGCAAAAATTGAAGTGGAAATCCACCCAACCAAACAGAAACACAAACACACAGGATGCTCCAGTGAAATGCATAGGAGGTGGTTTACAACCCAATCAAATTTACACATGGGATGGCAGTTATATTCTCAGCCTTCAGGCCTCTATCTGGCCTACAGTGGAATAAGTCATACCATGAGTCTCTTCATGACTCCCAGTGCCAGTCAGCATTGGTTTTTGTACACATAAAAGTATGTCATTTTATACCATCCAACGAGGCTACTCAAACTACTGTTTGAGGACTTTGGAAAAAGTGAATTATTTCAAAGGGTTACACTGCAAAACAAACTAACATTCTGTTCCTCAGAGAATGAAACTCTCTAAATGTTTGCTGCTGGTAAAAGGACATGCTCTGAAGACATCCCAGGAGTTTGCTTGGACAGATGTCAGCTGATGGACATTTACACAAAAGTTCCTGAAATGCCTTATTTTACACCCAGATTCAGTTGGCACACTGCTTTCTCATACCTTCTGCGTTTCCCTCAAATTAAGTTGGAAACAAAGCCTCCTATTTACTGAGCAAATTCCTTTCTATGTGAAGTGGTGAACAGTCACAACCATTACCCTGTCAGCCATTTCCATCAGCTCATTTGAAAATCGCCTCCAAGCTGTTTCCTGACTCACAGTTGCCCTCACTCTGGCGTGCTCGACTGGTGAAAAGTCTCAGATCACAATGCAGAGAAAGTGGAAGGGTCTTTTAATTTGTAATCTGCTTTTGGATTCTGAGAAAATGCACTATGGGCTATGGATGGTTAGAAAATTGCCATGTTCCTGTGCAAAGAAAGAACTCTTCCTCACTGACTGAGAAAGACACCAGGAATATCAAACAAATTCTAAAAAAAAAAAAAAAAAATGTTTTGATGAATTAAATATCAACGAAGATAAAATACATCATTGAAGATGATATTTTTAAAAGATTTGAATGTCTGCACAGCCTAGATATTGTCAAATTTGAAAGTATGGAGAAATAAAAAAATGGTATTTTTAAAATGTTTAGATATAATATTCCGTAATGTTTTTCTTTAAGTGTTCGTAGTCAACACATACCAACATTATATTAATCTGATCAGATATGTTTTAATCACTACCTTATATGACTGACAGAAATGTGTGCCATCAATTTTTAAACACAATTAACTTGCAATTCATTTATCTTTCATTCACTTATTTAATATTTTAGGTACAGCCAGCCAGATAACTCAGCAGATTAAAGCACCTGCTTAGGCAGAAGCAGGGACCTGGGGCTTGATCCCCAGCATTCCATGCTGACCCCCATTCCCGGGATACACTGAGACAGTGACTGAGCCTGGGTGTGGAGGTACTCACCCATAATCCCAGCACTGGAGAGGCTGAAACAGGAAAATCACTATGACTCCCATTTTTGTAGTGAGAACCTCTAGATAGACACTGTACTAACAATACAAATATAAATAACAACAGCAGCAACAACAATAATAATAATAATAACAATAATGTTTTTGAGGTCAGTGAGATAGTTCAGTGATTTAAAGCATCTGCTTAGGCAAGCATAGATAAGCTCATACGGACCACAGTTGGATCCCTGGCACCACACAGTGCACCAGCCCCAGCTGCAGGGTGGGCTGAGCCAGCTTAAAATAAAAAGAAATTACATGAATTACATATTAATTTCCTAAATATAAAAATTTATTTGCAGATTCTAGTTATCTGGATACTAAACACCTTGGTGACAAGCAAAATATTCAATATAGCAATAGGATATATTAATATAAGATAATGGGTGACTATAAGCTCAAGTTAGCTGGTAAGAGCACAACTCAACTGACTTCTAGAGGCATGAAGCCAATGGCAGTTTAGGGATGGGTGACAATAGATGTATTTTAAGGTTTTATATTAGCTAATTTTTACATACTTCAATCTGCATTTGTCCAAGGGTTATTGAGAACATTACACGATAGTTTAGAAGAAAAAATCCTTCAGACTCAATTACATTTCCATCAGTGCCTTATTACATTGGCATGTGGTAAGTTTTGGCAACACTTTTCAAATGGAAAATATACTCTGAATCAAAATAAACTATCATCTTTTACTGCACTTGTTCAGCAGTGCAATTTTGTTTCCGACCGATCCCACAACCCATCCTATCAGTCAATTCTTGCTAGAGAAACAGATTTAAAACAAAATGTATAAATACATGAAGGTGTAGAAGCAGGCTCTCAGTGAGCCCCCACAGATCTGGTGTGGGAGAGCAAGTGATCTTTCCTTTTCATGTGTCTTCCACTTGGGCAACAAGCCTGAATTTTGGTGTTGCTTACACTCAGAGTGGGTCTTCTATCTTCAGTGAATCTCTTCAGCAACACTAAGAGCAATGCTGACCCAATTTAGTTGGGCATTTCTTGCTCATGTTGACACATTCGGCTAAATAGCACAATATTCAATGCCCCAAGTTCTGTTTCTCTGTAATATTTTTGCTACTTTGCATGTGGGTGTTGATCTCAAGTGACTACTTTCTTTACAACTCAAAAAGCATTTCTTCAAAAGTAATAACAAGATAGTTCGTACGGTTTGAATCTAGGTGTCCCCGCAAAGCTTCCGTAGTCACTGGAGTCAGGGAGAGAGGGGGAGTTGATCGAATGCTGGGATTATGGGCGTGAGTGCTACACCCAGGATGCGGCATATTGCCTGAAAACAATTTAAGTAAGGTACAGATGCTCGCCCTTTGTCTCTATCAAGGCTGCCACTGGTCCTCTCAGGAAATAGGATCTTCCATCTTTCTTTAATTCCCTTTTATATCCTTTAAGTAATGAGTCACTCTAGGGTGGGACCTCCACACCTTAGGGTGTGGAATTACTTAGCCAACTTAGTTAAGCTTTTACCTTCTCAAGTTGATCAATCACTACAATAGTTTAAAAAATTATCTACATATAACGGAGTCCATAATTCCTCGACAGACTTTATTTCTTTGAAATTTTTAAGACTCCACATTATTAATAAACATAAACTGAATTGGATCAAATGATTATTTTTCCTTGACAAGATTTTTCCCCCACCAGAAAAATAATGACATTGTCTGAAAAAGAAAAACCACAGGATTTATCTCTCATACATTTATAAGTTCTTAAATTTCACATATTCAGATGTCTTCATAAAGCAAGTATCCAATGTAGTTAATGGTAAAATACACACATATAAATAATAAAATTTCAGATCAATATATGAAAGTGATGAAGTCATGCAAAGGTAGGCCTCTGAAAACTCAACATGAGCAGTCATCAAAGCAGGTTGCAGTTGTAAATTTTTATTGGAGAGGAACTGGCAATGCTTCAGTTGTCATTTATTAAGAAAAGGAAACCTGGAGGTTGATCTTAGGGGGATACTGAGTCACAGTATAGGAACGGTGAGCTAGCATCTCTCACACTGTCTGTGTGTGTTGTGTGTACACAAATATTTACATCCTTCAAAGGACAGTGGAGCTTGGTTTAAATAACATGATAAAATCACTTGCAAGCTATAATTCATTGCAAGATAATAAGATTCGGTACAATTGTAGACAAAGCTCGAAGATGAGGAGTGCTTTGCTTAGCACAATAAAAACTCAGACTTACGTTAGATACTTAGAGCTAAGAAGAAATAGGATGTGTTACAATTTACCAGTAACACGCATCACAGTCCTAGCATTAGTCTCTCAATAGTAGTCATGAATCACATATTAAAGTATAAAAATTAGATTTGACTTAGTATATTAATTGCAACTAATATTTGAGCTGTCATATTAAAATAGCCACAGTTCACTTGCTTTATAGTCACACATAGCAAACATCTACCATATCAGACTGTTGCAAGCAACTAAATTACATAGAACTATTACAGGCAGTCAGTCAGACAGGGCCAGGCCCTCCAGGAGACAATATGGCAGCAAAGCAGAAGCCGATGTAATGAGATTCACCATTGGATATGAACTGTCCCCTTGCCAGGTAGTTCCTGAGGATGTCAATGTAAACTTCATCTGTTGAGCTAGCTCAAAATTTCTCAGTGCCTGCATATCTCAGTAGGAGTTAAACAATTTTGATAAAGATTTCAGCTTGGTGTACAATTGGGTCTTAGAATCTCCACTCTCAATTGCAAGGCATCCCTCAATCCCTGAAGAGAATCTCTCCTTATTTTCACATCTTAGAGTCTTGACCCATGCTCAGATATTAATAAGTTCTACATTTCTTGACCTCAGTATAGGATCTCAGCAAAGGAGAAGGGCAAGGACTGGGATGTTTGTGCCATTATAAGAAAAGGTGATTATCTTCAGGTAAACTTCTGGGAACTGCTCTCTACATAGAATTCAACGTTGTCCTAGGAAGGTGGTGCACTGCAGCATCCTTGGAGAGAGGTAAGGCAGGAAGAAGCCAGTGTCCTGGTACTGACAGAAAGCCTCAGCCTGCTATCACTGAACCAGAGGTTAGCACATAACTTCCAGGTTTATGGATTTCCAGGGCCACACATGCTAATGCACACCAGCAAAATGCATGTTTCTTGTTTGCCTCCTTTTCTTCCAACAATTTTGCTCCAAATTTAATTTGATCACGTACATCTTAAGGGTAGCGTTAAATTACACTCGGGACAATGATTTCATACAATTTAAGGAAAGATAGTTCCTCTGTGAAGCATTATTATTTGTAAGTAAAAACATTAACTTTCAAAAAAGAACAGTGGGAGATTTGAACAAATTTTAATATCACATCTACCAAAGAAAACAACTTGCCCCACACCAATCAATGTATTTCTAATCAATTTTTTTAAAAGTCCAGAATTTAATGGATTATGACATGTATGAGGAAGATAAAGGACCAAATGTAGAGAACACAGTGGTGACAGACTTCCTCTGCCAGATGATATCATTGTCAATGAATAGGAATGAAGGAAGGTGAGAGAGGAGTCAAGAGTACAGGATAGGAAATGAGCTAATGAGACAGAATAGAATTATTTACAGAACAGAAAGCATTGCTTTATACACATACATGAATAATCATTTCCAAATATGGAACTGTAGAACATATGCAACTCTAAAGTGCTAAGTAAAAGAATAGCTCAGCATCATTGCAATTTTGAAATCATATGGGAAAGGAAGACACACAACATAAAAAAGTACTAGTGATAAAGGAAAAGCTACATCCAACTTGTTTACAATTACCAGTGTTTATTTTTTACTAGATTCTATAGTGTGAAAGTTCTAAGTACAAACTAGTACTTTCAATAAGTGTAATGAACTTGTTATTATGACATATACAAGAAAATTTTTGAAAACACTAGATACAAACTAAACAGATGCTTAAGATAGAAAAGTGAGTGCTAACCAGGAAGCAAAACTCTACTAGAAGTCAATAAACATAAAATTCTTCACTTCGTTATCAAGAAAATAAGTAATGTGACATAAAACAATGAAGTATTGCTTTTGCATAGGCGATTGACAACAAAATCTAACAATGTAAACTTGCAGACATAGCGTCGATTAATGGAGAATCAGAACACATGCACCCTTTCAGATGGAAAACAAATGGTTACTACTATCTTTTAAAATATTGGATAATATCCGGTAAAATACAAGATGCATGCTTTGGTCTGTCTTGCTAAGATGGAATACATTACATGCCAATTCATAAAGTGCAGAATTTTATTTCTTACAATTCTGGTGGTTGTAAAATTGAACAGCAAGACTCTGACAAGTTTTTTTTTTTTTTCAGTTTGTTCACATAGTACAAGGGAAAACATGAATAAGGAATTGAACATAACATCTTTGTATGGCAGAAGACATGGATGACAAAAGATCCAAAGGTTCTCTGAAGCCTCCTATGTACAATGTCAATCTCATTTCTAAGAGTTCTACCAGTAAAACTTGATTACTTCCTGAAGATCCCAACTCCTGCTGTCGTATAGAATCTACGTTTCCAGTCATACATAGTGGAGGAACATGTACCTTCCAAGCCATGGCTCAAAACTCCCATTGCTAAGTATGTTTTTGTCAGGAATATTTGTGCTTGTAGAGTAGAACACATGCACTAGCTACAGCTAAATGTCACAATGTGTGATTCTAAGAAACTTAACCTTGAGTAGAACAAAGAAGCATGGACAACAGTTGAATCAGACTACTTACATAATGTGCAAAGCCATAATAGGTAAATATATAATCAGATATAGCATATGAATAGAAGACAATGAACTTGAATTATTCTTATGGTGGACAGTTTTCCTTATTTATATATACTCTGACATGTATATGCCTTTTGATATTCATATGTATTTATTATTTTATTATTTCAACAAAGAAATCAGTTTGTGAGGTAAGTACTGAGAAGCAAAAATATTATTGAGGCTTCAATAGCAAGACTAAAGAGAGTTGTTTTGCACTTTACTGCATATGTTCCACTCTGTACATCATCCTCATGCATACAGAAACCAGAGATTCTCCTCCTTCCTCCATTATCTTACTCCTCGTATTAACGAGTGCCTTATATGCCTTTGACACAAATGTAAAATGTGTGGCATAAAAAATAAAACACACAAACAAAAGGACTGAGCAACATCTGCCATTCTTTTGCCTTGGTCCAATCTCTCCTCTTTTCACCTCTATTTCATGCTCACTGTTTCGAGCTTCCTTCTCATGTCTTCCACATCAGCACTGCCCTCCCCTTGCTTCTGGACATCGCGGGCTCCAGCTGAGCCCTGCACCGTGGCCCAGAGCAGGACGCTGTGCCCGTGTCCACTGTACCTGTGTTCATCAGACGTGTGAGCTGCCTCTGTGCTTTGTTACCAGCTCCACCTAGCAAACTTTGTTGGTGTTTGCGGAAGTTCCCAAATTGTTTCTCCATAAACTGTTCTCCTTTTCATTGTCGTCTTATTTTTTCTTTTGAATTTCTTACATTTTTGTTATTTTTTTTCTTGAATCCATCTTGCATGTTAATATTAAACAACAAACTAGAAGGTAACAACACTTTGTTTAGTGAAAATTTGTATCGTTTCTAATGTTTTATTTTTTTTTTTCTATCACAAATTTGTGTTCTTTAAAAAATAAAAAAATACATAAAGAACTATGTCTGGTTGTTTTATGTCTGACTCTGGAATCAGTTAGCAAGGGAGTTGGTATCTCACAGTATAAATGGCCAAGATAAAGCAGGTGGATAAGAGCGTAGATTTGGTCTCTGGAAATTGTGCTTAGCATGTTAAAGACATGTCACAAGGGATTTCTTTATTATCTCCAGAGATAAACAGAAGAGAAGTTCAGCTGAAAGTCATTCTCTCCTGAATCAGGAAGGCACTATGTAAAAGCATCATACAAATACAAAAGGGGATAAGATAGTCATATATTAGGGAGAATTAGTATAATCAGTTAACTGATGAATGCTGTGCACTTCAGAACAATTGCCACATATATGGAATTTGTTTTTAGTTTTTATTATTCGTAATGTACTCAGTACAGGGTCTATAGGGTCTGGAAGATTGGACCCCATAGTGATCCTCTAATTTTCAGTCCCCCAAGCGCTGAGACTCCAGATGCATGCTACCATGCCTAGTCTCAGTTGCAATCTCAGCACACGGTGGGGTGGAGCCAGCAAAGCATGTGGTGCTGAGGATCGAACCATGGTCCCTGTGTTTGCCTATGCAGGTGCTTTGCTCTGCTGAGCTATCTCCCTGGCCCTTATGCTTATTATTTTTATCTTTTATTTTTTTGTATTCTGGCCAGCTCTGCCTCCCCTGGAGGTATGGCTGGCGCAGCATGTGGTGCCAGGAATTAAACTTCGGTTCCTGCAGTTACCTAAGCTTTCCTAAGCAGGCACTTTAGACTGCTGAACCATCTTGCTGGCTCCCTCTTATGTTTATTTGATGGGTGTTTGTATTCGTTGTCTAACATTTTTAATCTCCTCAATATTGATTTCAGTCCTTCACAGTGCAATGTTAATCATCGCTTTGATGCATTCTTTTCCTTGTTTCTTTTACCTCTCCTTAGCCATGTGGAAAGCAATGCTCTTTCCAGCACACTGCCATCAAGAGCAAAATTCAGAGAATATCCCTTTACACAGGAGCAGGGAGATGTGATGCACTTGTTCTGCTGGAAGGGATTGACTTCCCTCATACCTCTTCATTACTACCTTCATTTGGTTTCTTTAATAAGACATTGAGGATTTTATAGACCTTGATGCCAAGCCTGAACTTGTAACCCAGAAAAAGGAAATCCAATGAACTTGGACTACTAAGGCTTTGAAAAATTAGCTCAGTGTTCAATTCACACAACCTGCCAAAAATCTACTAGATAATTGTACTTCTTTTTTATTTTCTGGAAATAAGTTGGAAAGAGTGTAAATATGAGAAAAGAGCATTTAATGCATTACATTAAAAAGTAAATTTGGTAGACCTGTAACAAAAACAAACAAAAGCTTCTGGGTTTAGCAAAATCATTCCTGTGAAATGATACACCTGACTCCAAAAACACATTGAAAAGCAGTGCAGAATATAAGCCAATTCCCAGCAGTTTTAATTTATTATTTATGATGCCAATTAAACAAGGCTAATATGCTCTGCAAAAGTGGTTATAGCTGTTATGCAGCATTAGTAGAAATTAGTCAGATGTTACCCCCTCAATGCAAAAAAACTTTGCAAAGGTTTCTGCGAATGACAGTTTGGCTGAGTTAACATGGCAGTTGAAATCATCCAAGCTCTTCTTCTATTGGCAAGCAGGTTCAGTACCAAAGTTAGCATTTATCAGTGGAAGGAACAAATTAAACCAGAGGGAAGAACCATTAATGAGCTTCAGCACTTTATAAGTCATGCATACACATTCCTGATATGTACATCTTCTCCAGCACTACACTCTCAAGCTCAAAACAAAGCTCCAAGGGTCACCTTCCTGCTATTGCTCTTCATCTTCTCAATTCAGCTCCCTCTCCTCCTGCTGTGTGTCTGGAATACCCTCCAGCATGGAGCTCTGCCCTTTAGAGCCATAACTGTGTCAGCTCCTCTCTTCCCAAGGGTATAGTTCAGGACAGCGCTTGCTGTTCAGTGTTGATTAAGAACATGACTATGTTACTCAAAATACATATAATTATACTACTTTATTTCTAATTTGTAAACATTTTCTCATAAACATATTGATGATCTCTTTTTATAAAAGCCCCATGAAGTGATACAATATTATCTTCTTCTGAAAAATTATACAACTCATCAAACACCAATGAATACACATACATTTGAAAATTCTGAGCAAGAAAATGTTATTCTGTGATGTGAATCCTCTTATTGGTAGGAATCTATAATCAAACTTTTGAGACATAAAATAATTACTAAGACTTGCAGAAGATGTCAGTATACCTGCGGTGTGAATTCTCTTTCCTTAGTGTAAAGTGAACTGTCTACTCTATGTGGGCCAATCATTGAATGGATAAACTATAGGGGCTACAAAAATAGTGTGAGCTTCAGTGAGTATAAAGGCAGCAGTGGAACTCTTGTAATTAATTTTATGGTCAAAATACAAGATTCTGCAATTTTTATGAAAATATATGTGATGTAGAGACAAGGAGAGATTAGAATCACTAACTTGAACTCTTAAAACAAACATAGGGTTGTTCAAATTGCATTCATGAAAATTAATTATATTTTGTCCTTTAGAGGTTGACTATTCTGTGAGTATGTTTCTGAAATAATTTAATATGCACTATATTGCAGTTTCCATTTTTTATATATGGACTCTTCCTTGGGTCCCTAAACAATTCTTAGATTCATTCTGAAAAGTATTTATAGTTTAAGGAAGTCTCCAGACCATAAAAACTAATGATAAAAATGCAAGATGCTTACTAGTAAGCCAATTGTTTTGAGCAACTGTACAATTTATCACTAATATCTAGTTATGATAGGCACCTCAAATATAACACACAATAACATTAACATGCAGCTATTTCTATAGTCATTGTCCCACCTATGTTTTTCCATCATCGTTAATACAGTTGATGTCACATAGTTATTGCTGTATTACATTTAATAAACAATGCCAGAAAGCAAAGTCTGGTGTGGTTCAGGTCACACAGGCAGTGATTGACAGTTACAAGCATTAGATGTCTATGGCTTCTGTAACAGACACAGACGACAGCCAACTGAGTGGTTCCAATCACAGCAACTGACTGTACACACTTCTAGAGACCAGAAGTGGTAAAATCAAGTTGCTTGTAGGGTTGCTTTGTTAAGCAGGCAGTAAGAAAAGAATTGTTCCAGGCCCCTCTTTGGCTGTTGCATGGCTATCTTCATATTCCTCATGCATAAGTACAAACTTCTCCTTTTTATGAGCAACTCCATTGGTCAGGATTAGGGTTCTATCTGATGACCATTCATTAACTTGACTAACTATATAAACACCATGCTTTCATCTAAGTCCCCATTACAAACTGAAGGGAGGGTCATGACTCAAACATGTAATACGTGTAGTGCCAGAGCTCAACCCAAAATATTGTCAAAACTCATGTTCCCAACTGGCTACCCCTCCACTCCTTGTTACCAAGAGCTAGGGAAGTATTGGCAGGACTGAACTTAAAGCAAAAAAAAAAGTCTTAATGTGAGACAAAGGCTTGATGAGCAATTGGAAGGAAAATTTGTTAAGAAACTGAAGAATCACTGACGAAATAGTCTATAGAATTATCCCCCAAGATACTATTCAATTCAGTAATACACAATTTTTTCTCATTTTTATACTTTGAATGGACCAGCTAAAACAAGAGTAAAGTTTAGGACGCAGTAAGAATGCACTTGCCTGTTCTGTTTTGCATATGGTAATAAATTCCAATTATGTTGAATTGACATCGTTTTCTGGTATGTAATGTTGACACGAAGAACTTCTTGTGCTGCTCTGTTTAAGAACCAAAGACAAATGATTCTACTGAATCCCTTGGCATGGCTTCTCTTACATACCACTTATCTACGCTTGTCTTTGGGTTCCTTAGGGGGAAGAAAATGCTGAGCCTGTCATAAAGATTGTGATTCCAGAAGAGATGTGAGCTAAGCCTGTGTCATTTATAGCAGTCTCCATTGAGAAATTGTTTTAATATGAAGAGATACCAGTGCCAATTGTAAGCCTGGATAGGGTCGCTCTTCCCAGCTTTTGCTCGAGTGCCTCACAGCCGCTCTAACCTCCTGCCTGATTGGAGCTGTTGATTCACAAGGTATATTCGCTGATATCGTCTCATTCTGCCCCAAATTTGTGTCATAAATATTTGAAAATTAGAGCTAATGCCAAAATTGTTCTCACATTCTGTATGCATGCTATGGTATCAGTGCAATTCTTTAAAATTCCTGGAGGAGGGGCTGGGGAGATGGCTCCGTGGCACAAGCGCCTGCCTGGCAAGTGCAAGGTCGTGAGTTTGAACCCTGGTCCCGCAAAAAAAAAAAAAAAAAAAAAAAATTCCTGGAGGAGCAAAGTGATGAAATTTGGGGACAGTTTATGTGAGTAATTTGTTACATATCCAAGAAGAACAGAGAGTTGATGACAGATTCCCTGTTGGTCCTGGCTGTTAATTAACAAGAACTTCCCAGGAAAGCACTGAGAAACAATAGGAAAAATTTTCTGAGCGTTTCACCAATTATTTACCTCTAATCTCCAGGGATTTATTTTGTTATTATGCTGCTTTCTTTGGGAGCTGTAACCTTGTTGCCTGGACAATCACACCCCAGATTTACAGGTATCAAAGCATGCCGTATAAAAAGTTATCAAGCACTTCTCAGATTATCCACAATTCAAACTAGCATTGGAAGTCTACCAGCCATGAAAGATGAACCGAACCCCAATGTGGAGAGTGATCTGCACATGTACTCTGGAACTCGTAGGGTGAAGCAGGGGAGGCCGCCAGACCAGAAACTCCAGGAAAGACAGCTCGACATAGTGGCAAAGACCTGTGAGGGTCACATTTTTCCATTTCCTGGAACAAATGGAATTAATATTGGTGCATAGGTGAACTCACCCTAGAAATAACACATGTTTGGAATACATTTTATTTATTGATGTTTTTCTTCAAGGAGAGAGCCAGCCATATTAATCAAAAAAATTACTAACAAGGATTTTACTTTTTTAATCCTCCCATAAATCAGCGATCATAAGTTTAGGGAATCTGCTGAAATAAAAACACCAATGTTTAGGCCTAGAAGTTATAACCAATTCTCCCTGTCACAGAATGTGTAATTAGGAAGTTGAAAGAATTTTTTTTTTTTTTTTTTTTTTGCATTTTAGGGAAAGGTCTACAGGGTATTCACGGTCCACTATAAGATCAGTGACCTACCTGCTCCCAGCCTCCCAAGAGATGAGATTAAGGCCTGCGGCCGCCACCACACCCAATCTCAATTGCTGTCTCAGTGTACCCTGGGGACAGGACTAGCATGAGGAATTTCAAAGAATTTTGAGGACACTATATACACCCAGATTCTGTTTCAGTTATGCATTTCACATTTATTTTTAGATTTGTAGTCTATATTTTCTAATCCTACTCAGAAAATAGAATTGACAACATAAGGCAGACTTTAGTTTGTTTTCCTTTTCCCAAAACAGAGCTGTACTTGGTGTCATTTTAGGCTAATATGGTAGCCACTGTTGCGATATTTCAAAAAGGAGATGATTAATATCTAAAGTTGTTCAGCTATTGAAAATACCCACATAGGTTGCAAGAAGAACTGAAACTTAAAGTTAGCTTTCTCTGCTTCCCCATGCAGTTTGATGCACAAAAATGTACCCCTGCTCACTGGTACATTCACATATAAATACAGGCATTCTGTCAGGCTTTGCTGAGGCTAGGACCCTGTAGGTGGTCCTTGTCAGTCATACACATACACACTCTAGAGCACTAACCTAACTAAAACTCAAAATTTACAGAAAAAATTCTCATTAGAAATTAAGAAAGGGGAGGGGGATGGGGAGAAGCTTCATGGTAGAAGTGCCTGATTGGCAAGTGCAAGGTTGTGAGTTCAAACCCTTGTCACACACACACACACACACACACACACACACACAAAGTGAGACTGTGATTGAGACTGGGGTGTGGTGGCACAAGCCTGTAATCCTAGCGTTTGGGAGGCAGAAAACAGGAGGATCACTATGAATTCTATCTATGTAATGAGACTCTATAGACCTTGTAGACACTGACAGAGGATCTCTACCTGTGGGTCAAGACCCCGGCAGGGGTCGAATGACCAAAACACAGGGATCACCTAAAGCCATTCCAAATCATAACTGTAGCAAAATTACAGTTTTGAAGTAGCCACCAAAGTTATTTTTTGGTTTGGGGTCATCACAACATGAGGAACTGTATTTCAGGGTCATGGCATGAGAAAGGTTGAGAACCACTGCAAAAAGGAGGAGCAGGAGGAGGAGGAGGAGGAAGAGAAGGAGGACGAAAAGAAGAAAAAGGAAGAAGAGAAAGAAGAAGAACGGGGAGGAGGAGGAAAGAAGGAAAAGAAGAAAGAAAGAAAGAAAGAGAGAGAGAGAGAGAGAGAGAGAAGGAAAGAGAGAGAGAGAAAGAAAGAAAGAAACAAACAAACAAATTAAAGAAAATGGTTAAGCTTAACTTCTTCCACCTTTAGCTTGAAAAGTGACAAAGACCAGGCTGGCCTTTAGGGAAGAATAGCCCAGTTCTCCAGTTTGGGTAGCTTCCGGTAGCTGTAATCTGATAAGGAGGTCCAATTTGGGCCCTGGTCCATTTTGTACTGTCTCATCTTGTTGATTATTTTTCTTTCTCTTTTAAAAGTTCTACTGCACTCAAAATAAGCAAAAACTACCCCATTAACTTCGATAATTCTTACTCACCATATCTGTCAATGGACTTTCAATCTACAAATCCCACAAGAATCAGAGAAACCCTTTTGCAGCCTTGGATTCAGAGATACTTTTAGCTGTATTTTGCAACAATATTTTCTTTTTAATGTAATCATTTTCATGACACGATTTTTCAAGAAAATTGCGATCAAGTAAAATGAAAAAAAAAGTCTGCATACATGTGATTGTAGGTCTGTGTTTAAAAATGCAACTTTCTTGTGACATTTTATACCCCATTTTAGATAGTATTATGAATATCAATATTAGAAGCTTCAAACATTGTTTTGTAATATTTTATGACTATGTAGAATTTGTCAATACTCACATTTTTAACAGTATTGCAGACTTTATTTTTTCCCATCGTTTTATTAAACTAAATAATTTTAAATTGAAGAAATGTTCTTGCCTATGGATTGCTATGGGCCCTTAATCCCAGTACTTGGAAGGCTGAGACAGAAGAATAGTTTTGAGTTTGAGGCCAGCCTTGGCTGTATAGAGGGGAAAAAACAAAGCAATAGTGTTGCTCATATTCCTCACAGAGGTCAATGAGAGCTTTCATTGCTTCTCCACAGCTCAGCAATATGCAGTGGCAGCTCAGCACACTAATACTTTTGAATGCAAACAATTTGGTTGGCAAACAAATGTTTGGCAAGACTTTGCTTTTGTTTGAAAATTATACATCAGATGACAAGCACAGCTGTCTTCCTCACATAACCAAAAATATGGCATCACTCACAAAATTGCAGAACAAATGAAGTTGATAAATTGACACATCACTGTATTCTCAGAAATTTACTAATTTGGTATTTGACAATTGAGTATTCCCCCAAATTTATCTGATGATTTCACCTTTGTGTGATTTTTTTTTTTTTTTTTTTGGTCAAAGGCATTTTGAATTCTATGATTTTAATTAAAATGCTTATAATTGTTCTTACACTGTATAGGTTATTTCTATCCAAATTTTGACATTCCAGATAACTATGTTTTATATATTTGTATAGATTTGGCCAAATAAGAGAAATTTTAAATTAAAAACTAGATGTAAATATAAAATGTTATCAATGGCAATTTTATCTGATGACTCAAAATAAATAAAGGGCCTAAATGTAATGCCTGCATTTAGGTAACTACCTAAGCAACACATAGGGAAAACATTGCAACATGTTGGTATATAAGGGCCAGCCAGATAGCTCAACAGATTAAAACACCTATTTAGGCAGACTCGAGGACCAGGGTTCAATCCCCAGTGTACCATGCCAGCCTTGCCCCTGGGGCACACTGAGATGGTAACTGAGACTGGGCGTTGTGGCATGCCTGTAATTCCAGTACTTGGGAGGCTGAAAACAGGAGGATCACTACGTCTGATTTGTGTAGTGAGACCCTGTAAACCCTGTTCAAAATACATTTTTAAAAAAAGTTATTGTTATAAGCAATATTTTGGCTAAATCTCCCTAAGCATAAATAACAAAAGTAAAAATTGACAAAAGGCATTGTATCAACTAAGAAACTTCTGTGTAGCCAAGGAAACAATCCACAGAACTCAGAGAAAAACTACAGCATATGACAAAAATATTTATCCAGAAAAGAACTAAAATCCACAGCATGAAAGGAGTTAAAAAAGACCTATAAAAATACTCAAATAGTCCAATGAAAATGGGCTAAAGATTTCAGTTATTACTGTAAGTACAAGTGATTTCTTCTTTGAGAAGGAGAAAAAAAAAATTTGTTGTGAACTTTTCAACTTATATTACTTAGTGTTTGAAAACTATCCTCAGCAGCTGTCTGTGAATTTCATCTAAAGCAGCTGTTGTGGTCCTAAGAATGTGCCAAGGAATTGAAGAAGTAAGGAGATAGGACTTTCTGAGGTATTGGGAATTGAATTTCAACAGGATATTTTCTTGTGTGTGTTTTTAATGGGTGGGAGAAACAATTAAACATGTGACCTTCCCATAACATCTAAATCAACAATATCCTGTCTGTCTCTAAGCAAAGCTCCTTAAAAGAATGCAATAGAGCTGTGTATGAAACCAACTTCATGTAATCTTCGATTTCCCCTCTTATGTATACTGCCATGACTTTCATCTCTTTGAGAGAGTTATGAGCTTAGTATCTGCCAAGGAAAACATAAGTGATTTCAGAGATTTAGGGGAAAATAGCCCACTTCTGTCTGTGTAGTCTGGTTTCTGATTCCCAGCATTTAAGCTAACCACAGTGGCAGAAGAAAGCTGTTTCAGTGAAAGGAAGTGTAGGACATAAAACAGAGGCAACAGAGGGAGAGCGAGGATAGTGAGACGGAATGAGAAAAGGCAGGAAGGGAAAGATGGGAAGGATGAGGTTTCTATGGAGAGGCAGGCTTCTTATCTTACAGCATAATTTGGCATATCATGGTAGGCCATCAAGAGCAATTTGCATCATCACATCCCAGGGAGGGAAATATTTCAAAAAAGAAAGAAGGGAGCCGCCTAGGAAGCCTCTGATCCAAGCACTCTAGGAGGTGGAGTGGGAGGACTACAAGTTTGAATCCATCCTGCACAGATCAGTGAGGCCGGCCTCCAAATATAGGAAATGCCAAAGAGCTAAGGATGTAACCCAACAAGAAGGCTTTGGGGTCAATCCCCACACTAGAGAGACAAGCCAAAGAAACGTAAAGAAACACACAGCCAGCCAAGGCAGGATGGGGGAGGGGGCAGGAAACTGTGCTGATTTCCAGGCCTTCTGCTGTTTGGCTACAGTTGCTATTGTCATGGACTGTGCTGAGTATGGAAGGCATTTCTGTAATTTGGACTAATGACTGCTGCTGTGGAGACAGCCATCTCTACACTTTCAGTCAATGCCATCCTGACCTTTTAACTTGTTCATTGATGAACTCTAGTGATCTTGCCTATCCTGTGATGGACAACACTGAGAAGTGAACTTTCTGATGTAGCTCACTGCTTTGCTTTTCTAAGGGGGATTCAAAGCACCGGGGAGATGGAATGAACACAACTCTGCTTCCCTGCACCAGCTCTGACCTTCTGAATATCTCCTGTCCTGGTGACGTGACTAGGTTTTCAATCTTTAGTGGATTAAGCCAGTTGTGATTTCAACTCTCTTAATGTCTCGGTTAAGGGAGAGTCAGTAGCATGATTCTAGTTTTCATTGTGTCCACAGACACATATTCTCCTGCAGAAAGTTGCTGTATACAACATATAGTGTCTAGGTTTGCTGAAAGACAGGCTTTGTTATCTTCTGGATGATGCTGAGCCCAGGAATCAACTATGCAGCCATTCAGTCATCCATTTATATCTCTTCCACCTGAATCCATATTATCAGAAAAATGAAAAGATATTAGATGAGGGGCTGCGGAAATGTCAATCTTCCCATCACTTTTAAAATGACCTGTAAGCCAGAGGTCTTGTGCCTACAATGAAGGAAGGAAAGCGCAGGAAGCATCAGTTTCTAGAAACGCTGAATCGAAGCCATGTTAAGGTGTTTTTGGTTCCTTCTGAGAAACTGTATTAAATATCAGGGTGTGAATCACGTGGTATTATTTTATCCATTCATTCCAGAGTGATTGCAGGGCCTCAGTATGTCATATGCTTTCTAAAGAAACTGAAAATGTTGCTGTAAACAACCTGCCCTTTAGGAAAAAAATACTATTATTACATTCATAATATAGATTGGTAAATTGAATTCCAGACTTAGATCATTTGCTTCATATCAACCTATCAAAAAGAAAAAAAAAGGGAAGAGAATAATTCAACGTACTGCTCAGTGTGGACAGCGGGAATCGACCCTGCAGCCCCTGGACTCCTCCCTGCTCAGCTAATTTCCCTCTGCACTAAAATCACACCGAGACAGGAGGGAATCTGTGCATTATTCCTTTCTTTCTGTTTTTATTCTTCCCTTTCGTCCCATCTCTGGGCACACAATTGTATTCTTTTCTATTGTCCACACAGTAGGAGAGGGACTAGGATTTATTTTCCTTCAAGAACACAGCGAAATGAGCATTAGGGTTGAGGCATTTATTTATTTCCTTTTTACTTTTATGCCAAAATGTCTCCACCCGCATTCACGTGGGGACAGACCCTGGGTTCATACGTGTCACACAATTTCTCAACATTGTTTGGATGACAGCCCTGTATACTCATTTTAAATCTGCTTTATTTTCAGAAAAAGTACAAATGATCACAGAAGTTTGATTGTGAAGACTATTGGTTTAGACCTAGAAACTGCAAAGTATCATATAGAAGGTAGAGAGAAATTTATAATGTAAAAATGAATTATTTGGCTAGGAAATGAGATTTCATAGTTGTACAGAAAATAAAAAGAGCTTTATTGTTATTGAAGTGTTCTTATTTTAAGCAGAGTGAAGATTTGTTTTTTCAAGAGAACAACCAAAACCCTCCAGCATTCCAAATGATTGAAACACATATCTCTCTCATCCCACAAATCAAGAAGGATGTTTATGTTCTCTGAAACAGTCTGTAACAGTTTTCTTCTTGAATGATAAGCTTCCATGAGAGTGTTAGATTTGCACTACAAAAACAGAAATGCTCTTGCTTTGGTTAGATAGTCGCCATCTTTGAAATAAAATGAGCCTTGCTATTATAAGGACCATTTTTAATATTTTTAAAGAAAATGTGGCAAATGGTTCTTTTAAAGATGTGGAACTGTGCTTCACAGGGATCTGAGAAGAGAAAGAAAAATGTAGGAAATGAAAAGCAGAGATTTTTCATCAGTTTTAGGCTTGCTATTTGCTTTTTTTTATTTTGAGTTAATATACACTTATTTTCCATAAACAGGATTCACTTACAAGTTATATTTGTGTCACTCTATGTAGGTGTTTTTAATTTCAAAGAGCAGACATAACCTTTACACACTTTTATTTTGCATGACCACCACATTACAATAGAAATAACATAAGCAAATAAGAAAATAAAATTAAATAAATAAAATAAGCACACATGCTCATGGTCATGCACACACAGTTCCATTGCTGGGTAAACAATGCTATAAACCTTCAGCCTGTCCATGTTGGCTCAGTTTTAAATTTGTTGTAAAACAATCACATACCCAGAATGTTAGATCACTTATTAAATATGCATAGGTGCTTAATGAATTATAGGGTGCATCTCACTATGAATTAGGTGGAAATTGCATAAACATGAAATATATGTTTTTCACAAAGCAGTACTGGATCAGACCGTGAAGGAATGTTGCTGTTTTATGTGCTTGATTTCAATTTTTTTTTAACAATACTCTTTTACTTATTCAAAGTTTAAAAGCCTAGGAGATAAAGGACATGTGGAACTGAAATCAGTTGCACATGTTTAAACAGTTTGAAAATTTCTCTTAGAATTGCCATCTATATGCCCTTGTTAGACTCTCAGTTACTGACTTAAGCCTTCTGGTATAGGAAAAGAAATACCACGTTAATTACAGGATTGTTAATAGATTTTACCAGTTAACAAATATCATTATTAGAAACACAGACATGGGGCTGGGGAGATAGCTCTGTGGCACAAGTGCCTGCCTGGCAAGTGCAAGGTTGTGAGTTTGAACCCTGGCCCCACAAAAAAAAGAAAAGAAAAAGACAAAAAGAAACACAGACATAATCTGAAAAATGCTATACTATTTGAGATTCAAATAAACTTTTTTGAAGTTCAAAATTCCATTGATAATGAAACTGAAGAAAGCCACTGACAATTCCAGAATGTTCCTCACCATGTGCTACTTCATGGCTTCAGTTTTTCAGCTATTTAACCTAACTACATTGGGTCAGACTTGTTCTTGGTCAAATGAGAACAAAGTCTACTTACTTTTTTTTTTTCATGTATTTAGAACAGGGTCTACAGAGTCTACAGGGTCTCACTATGTATATCTGACTCAGTGATCCTCCTCCCAAGAGCAGGGATTATAGGCATTAGCCACCACAGCTAGTGTCCATTGCCATCTAAGTGCATCCTGGGGACAGGCACAGGACTGGGGATCAAACCCCAGTCACTGTGCTCTGCCTGAATTTTAGTCCATTGAGCTATCTGGCCAGCCCTTCCTATTTACTTTTATATACCTTTTATTTTTAAATATCTTCTAGTAAATGTAGTGATAAATGAGATTTCTTACACCATTTTATAATTTCTAAATATAAAATATATTGTCCCTTATGCCATGGAAATAGCCTGACTAACTGCTTTAAGCAACATTTCAACCGCCATCAATCTTCACTCTTTTGAGATTCTCTCTCAAGGCCTATCCCAAGTTCATAAATAAGAAGAATTCTTATTTATTCTTCTACATTACATAAGAAAATATCTGGTAGCAATAATCAAAATTTTACAGGTTCATTGATTCTAGATCTCATCTATTTCATCTATAAAGTGAGCAATTTTTAATAAACTCAATCCAGATCCTGGTGCTCGTGTACTCAAAATCACTCAATGGACACACTGAAGCATTCGTGTGATATTTCAATTTTTTTGTTTAACAGCAAGACTATGTATTATTATTTTGAAAATCCCTTAATTATGTCCCATCAGCCGAGTGGTCTTCCTCCAGACATTTTTTTTTTTTTTTTTTCTGGGACTGGGGTTCAAACTCAGGATCCTGCACTTGTCAGGCAGGCACTTGTGCCACAGAGCTATCTCCCCAGCCTCCAGGCTTCTGATCAGGACTTTTAGACTGCTAGTTTTCTTTTTTTCCTCCGCCTCCTTCCTTGCACTGTGTGCTCCCTGGTATCCACAGGATTGGGTTGCAGGAGTCATGAATACCAAACGTGCAGATGCTAATGTCCTTCTAGAAATGATGAGGTATTCGCATATAAACTATACACATTACTTGTAATGTCTCTCAGAGTATAATGCTATAGAATTATTACTACATTGTTCATGAAACGGTGAGAAAAAAACATATGTCTACAAATTTGTTACAGGCACAGTGGTTTCCTTGGTTTGTTGAATCCACAGATGCTGACATTCCAGGTGCTGGGATCCCTCTCAGCTGTGAAGAGTGATGCTTAGAGGTGCTGGTAACCATTTCTGTACTATTCAGCTTTAGTATTTCTCCTAGGTTTACCAAATCATTAAGGGTTTGCACTATGACACATAGATCAGGCTTTCTCTCTCTCTCTCTCTCTCTCTCTCTCTCTCTCTCTCTCTCTCTCTCTCTCACTAGAATTTAAAATTAGGGAAGGAAATTATTTTTCTCTGAGTAAAAAGTATCAATTAGATTAATTGACAAACAGAGAAAGATCAGAATTAACCTAAATGATCAATAATAGAAGTCTTAAGTTGAATGTCGTTATAATTATATTTTGAAAATTAGTTACTGCTATAAATAACTATTTAATGTATAATAAATTGCCATGACATAATGTTTACAATCTTTTACTTTATTTTATTTTGTGGGACTTGGGATTGAACTCACTATTTTATTTTTTATTATAAATTTTATTGGTAATAATTAAGATATGCATAATAATCATACCCAACATAGGAAGTGTGGTCCTCTGCATTACCACATTTTGATTTTTCTTATTCATTCTCCTCCTCTGTTTCTCCCCTTTTCCTCATTATTTATAAAATTTTTGTTCCCACTTTATCCTTCTTTTCTCATTTTATTTCTTCATTCCTTTTTTTTATTATTTGGTACATGCTTTCACTATGCAGCTTGGACTTGTAGTGATCCCCCTGTTTTCAGCCTACACAGCACTGGGGTTCCAGGCATGTGCCACCACGCCCAGTCTCGGTTGCTGGTTCAGCATTCCTGTGGGCAGAGCCTGTGCAGCCTGAGGGAATGACAACAAGCCCTGGTCCCTGGGCTTGCCAAAGCAGGTGCTTAATCCACAGAGCTATCTTTCTTATTCCTTTTCTGCTACCTTAACTCTAGTTTCCTTTCCCACTAAAATTATTTATTATTTCAAAATATCTCTTCTGTATTATATTCCTTATTTACACTTCCAGTTTCTCACATGAGAGAAACCATGAAATATTAATGTGAGTGCATAATTTATTTCACTTAAGAATATGGTTTCAAATTACATCCATTTATCTAGAAATGTTTCAACTTTATCATATTTTATGTATGAGGAGTACTCCATTGCACAAAAAAACACTATGTCCATCTGTATGCATGCCTTATTTGATGTTCTTGTGGCTGTTTCCAAGACCTAGATTTTGCAAACTGTGCTTCTATCAGCATAGGTGTGAAAACATCATGGTAGTATGGTGATTTTCAATTTTAGGTGAGGATACCAACAAGAGGAATAGCTGGATAACATGGAACTGGCAGCCTTAGTTTTTTGAGGAATCTCCACCATGATGTCCACACGGATTGCATCATTTCTTCATTTCCACCAACAGGGGAGAAGGGTTCCTTTTCCCTTACAACCATTTGTATCAGCTGACTTCTCAATGACAGCCATTTTTTTCTGAGGCGAGATAGAGCTTCTGTTCTGTTTTAATTTGCATCTCTTAAAGGACACTGGACACTTTTTATTCTGCGTGCATTTCTTCTTAGGAGAAGTATGCACCCATCTCCAATGCTGATTTTTGGACTGTATTTTTAAATTTGAGATTCTGAATTTTTCAGTTACTTGTGTGTTCTAGACTCAATTCCTTATTTCTGAGCAACAACTTCCCGAACTATTTGCCCACTCTGTGGATTTTATTTTCAGTCTGATGGCAATTTCTTTTGCTGTGTAAAAGCTTTTTAATACGCTGAGATCTCAGTACTTTATTCTTTGTAATATTTCCTGTGTGATCTGGTTTTTGTTCATATGTCTTTATCTACTTTTGTGTTCTTCACGATGTCTACCTTTTCTCTATACCAGCAGATTTAGTGTTTCTCTTTTTATATGTAGATTCTTGATCCTTTTGGTTTTAGTTGAGTGCATAGGTCTAGCTTCAGTCTTTGACATGTTGAAAGCCAGTTTTTCCAGCACTCTATATAAAGAGACTATCTTTTATCCAGTGAACCTATTTGGCCCCTTTGTCAAAGATAAAGTGGCTGAGTGTGTTAAGAGTATTATCTGCCTGTTTTAGTCTGTTCCACTGATCCTCAGGTCTATTTATATTATTTTTCCTTTTTTTTGTCAGCACTGACTTATATTAACTATAGTGGCTTTATAAAAGAGTCATTTCAAATATGGATTGTAATGCTTCTTGCCTCCCCTTTGATGCTCAGAATTGTGTTTACTATTCTAGATTTCTTTTGTTTCCAAATGAATTTTAAGGAAGTCTTCTCTAGTTCTATGAGGTATGCTAATTGCATTTTGATTGAGATTGCAATTCAAATTTAGGAGTAGTATTATCACTAGTTAGTTCTTCCTATTCAAGAACAAGGGATATCTTTCCATATTCTTATACTCTATTTGATCTTCATTTTCAGATTTTTAACAAGAATAGTATACACCAAGAATAAGCAGGATTTATCCTAGGAATTCAAGGATAGTTCAACATATGTAAATCAATAAATTCAGTGCACCATATCAACAGAGCCACAGACAAAAATCACAAGATAATCTTAATAGATGCAGAAAAGATTTGGCATAGTTCAGCATTCATTCATAATGAAAACTCTATAGCAAGTTGGAACTGATGATTCTTATCTCAGCCTGATAAAAACCATATATGACAAAACAATAGCCAATCTCATAAAAATTGAACAAAAATTGCAAGTTCTTACTCTAAAATCACGAACAAGACAAGGTTATTCACTGGCATCACTCCTGTGCAATATGGTTTTGGAAACATTAGCCTGACCAATGAGAGAAGAGAGAAAAGTACAAGGAATGAAAATAGAAAAGGAAGAAGATGCAAATGACCTGAAACTCTATATCAAAAGCCTCAATAGCTCCACCTAAAGACATCCACATTTGATAACAAAATGAAGTTGTGAAGGTGGCTACAAAATCAACACTCATAGACCAGTAGCATTCCTGGACAGAAACAATAAACTCACTGAGATAGGAGTTAGGGAAACCATAACTTTCACTATAGCATCCTCAAAAATGAAACACTTAAAAATCAGTCCTACAAAGAACATAAAAGATCTTTACATTAAGGAATTTTTGTTTTGTTTTATTTTGTTTTGACACAACTGTTTTACTTAACAGAATTCCTAGTTTGCATCATGGGAAACTTCAGGAGTTCTGTCAGGAGTGTAGGGTCATGCTTAGCCAGCGACAGCCTTGTCTTCTATAGAATTAATAAATATCATTCAAGGTTGGCATCTAATGCACAGTCAACTGTGTTTATGAGATCATTGTGCTGGACAGCTTCTGTTTGTTGTTCTGGGTCCGATCTCTATTCTTCTCTGCTTCAGAAGCACAATGTATTGTGGAGAACACACCAACCATTTTCAATGCCACTTAGTCTAAAGTTCCTGTGAATGCAGAATGCGTGTAAAACCAGTGGGAATGAGATGTTGATTACTCATTTCCCTCCTAGCTATGAATCTGAATGTCTATGATCCTTTCTTGAAAGACAATTGCTTCTCTAGCAAAACCCAAACCTACAAGGCTGACCTCATTATTCAGCAGACCAAAGCACTTGCTTAGGCAGAGTATAGATAGCAGCTGGGGTTTGATCCCTGGCCCTGCCCCCGGGGCACACCGGTAGTGAGACTGAAGGCTTGTGCTTGTAATCCCAGTGCTTGGGAGGGTGAAAACAGGAGAATCAGTATGAGCGTGAACTACCTAGTGTGACCTTGTAGACCCTGTACTGACTGAACTTTTTAAAAAAGCCTAATCATTTCTTGCTGCCTGAACTCTCTCACCCAGTCAATCTCAAGCAGTTTGTGTTCAACTGTGACTGAGTTGTCTTTCTTGCTATATCCCTGTGATCCTTCTGTATCAGCTCCTTGTAAATGGAAAATTTTCAAAGCTTTGTAACCCATTCGCACTGTTGAGTTTTTAGCAAGACTCGGAAGGGGACTATTCTGGCGCTCCTATCTTCTGTCACTCTTCCTTGAGACATCCTTGTGGTGGTAGGATGCACCACTCCAGCCTCACATCACCTCCCATGTGCAACTTCCTGCCTCATTTTAATTTCTGGACTCTGTTCTCCCCTCCATAGAAGAATATCTTCCAAAACCGTCTAAACATGTGATGCACGGATGAACTTTGAAGTAAAAAAGAAGAGAGTTCTGAACACGAAGATTCAGAAGCTTGCAAGTAAACACTTCCCTGCTTCTTTTCCAGTGAGAGTTTGAGATAGGTATTGTACTTAGATCTTGCAGTATCTCACGAGTGTTAAGTTCAGGGGTTTCAAGGGAGGGAACTGGCTTCATAACGTGTCTTTGAATTAGCTTTGCTCCGTCCTTGTCTCATTCCTTCAACTTCTCAAACTCTGTACCTCAGCGACTCCTCGGATGAACTAGTACTTGCTAACACCTTTCTTTGGGTGTGTTTCCTGGAGAGGGCACAGCCTTAGGGCCTTAGAGACACTGTAATTGATGCAATCATTCTCTCTCTCTCTCTCTCTCTCTCTCTCTCTCTCTCTCTTTTCTTTCTCGCTTTCTCTCTCTCTCTTCTTTTATGCCAGAAAAGATTATGTTAAACACCATCATTGAGGATTTCATGATACTTGCTGTCCATCTGCCATGCCATTGCTAAGTTGTTCCTTATTCTCCTTCTCCCACTCCACACCTCACCCGCTTCCACTCCCTCATCTTTACAAGAACAGGAACAAAGAAACCTCAGTGCACACTGGGTAATCCATCAGTAAATTTTTCCAGTGTGGTTCCCTGACAGGTCTCAAAGAGGTTCATAATAGCATTTCCCCTGAGGATAACAACACCATTAGTCAGAAGTAATAAAACCTTTTAGTGAAGGGGAAATTGGAAAAACCTTTATATTCTCTGTACATTTTCAAAACTGAACAAATTTAAACTTTAGCTTCCAGACTTATAGAATGAATTCCTAATTTAATTTCCATAGCAAAGCCATAGGCAAACAGGTGCAGGAAAGAATTCTAATTTCTCCCTGTCATAACCTGGCCTACAGGAGCCCTGACCTGTACTGGGCCTTTCACCATGGCTGTGCAGACTAGGGCTAAAACTGTGCTGTCTCACTGCAGTGGAGCTGGAGGACTCCTCTGTGGCAGTGTGATTCTAAAGCACAAGAATTTGAAATCTTTTCTTTTGTAAAAGACAAAAATAACAACACAGAAAGCAAACCAGACCAAGCAGCATATTCAGTGTTTGACACACAGAAGCTCTGTGAGGGGGCTCAAGTACAAACTCTTACAAAGTTGAGCAGCAGGGTTGTGGAGACACCTCTGTGGTACAGGTCCCTGCCTGGCAAGAACAAGGTCCTGAGTTTGATCCCTGGTTTGGCATGCCTTGCTGGCCACAGAACCCTGTACCTCAGAGGTATTTCCCCAGCCTTTCTTGGGGAGGCAGAGATAGAAGGATCACTGAGTCTGAACTCTGTAGTGAGACCCTGTATGAAAAGAGAGAGAGAAAGAGAGAGAGAGAGAGAGAGAGAGAGAGAGAGAGAGAAATAAAAAGTTAAACAGCAGAGAAAACATCAGTACAACAGAGGTTTATATTAAATAATAGTTTTGATTTTGATTTTTTTTTCTTTTTTCTTAGTTTCCATGCATTCTGATCCCAGATAAAAACAGAAAAATATATGTAGAGGAACACCAAGGAAACTACTCTTGAGCCATTTCCAGGCAAGATCTGAAATAAGAAATTACAGAGAGGAAGCAAGAAATCCTTACTCTTGAGATTTCCAGAGGCTGCAACTGAAACTTTCCAAACTTACCAAAGTTCCCGTGATAGTCCTGCATGGGCCCGCTAATGTAAACCTCGCATCAATTAAGGTTTGCACTCCTCTCTTTAAAAATGCATTTTGTACTGCAAATTAGGGTAAATAATGAAGGCTATGGGCTCCCCTCCTCCTTAATGCTGATTTACACTTCCAGGAATGTCAACTAGAGAAGCAGGAGCTGGGAAAAACCCCGAGTCATTACTGTTCCAGGATGCGGAGCTGAGCTTTGCTTTTTTTTTTTTTTTTTAAGAATTTTTAATATTTTTTTCTTGTCTCAGAACTTTTGTTTGTTTATTTATTTATTTATTTATTTATTTATTTATTTATGGCCGGCTCAGCCTGTCCTGAGGGCAGGGCTGGCGCAGCATGTGGTGCACCACTATGCCTGGCCTACAGGGTGGGTACCTGAGGACAGGGCCAGGGTGGCATGTGGTGCCAAGGATCAAACCCTGGTCCCTGAATTTACCTAAGCAAGTCCTTAGTCTGCTGAGCTATACTGCTGACTCTAGAAATGTTTCTAAAATAAGTACTTTAGAAATGATACACACAAGCCAGGCGTGGTGGCACACGCCTGTAATCCCAGCACTCGGGAGGCTGAGGCAGGAGGATCGATGCAAGTTCGAGACCAGCCTGGGCTACAAAAGTGAGCTTAAAGCCAGCCTGAACTGCATAGTGATACCGTGTCTCAAAAAGACAAAAAAAAAAAAAAGAAAGAAATGATATACACAAAGC
>PVJA010021192.1:0-12801 GCA_004027025.1 Myocastor coypus
AGGGGAGGGGAGGGGAGGGGAGGGGAGGGGAGAGGAAGGAGGAGGGGGATGAATGAAGTCAGGAAAGAATAATAGTAAATGAAGTCAGAGAGTAACAAAGGTCAGATAAAACAGGGCTTTTCAGGCTATTACTGAATAAAATACAAAGCCAACAAGAGTTTTAAGTGGAAAGTAAGTATGATCAGACATATTTCTAAAGAATTACTCTGGCTGGGCATGGAGACACATGCCTGTAATCCCAGCACTTGGGAAGCTAAGGCAGGAAGATCACCACAAGCTTGAGGCCAGCTTGGGCTACATAATAAGTTCAAGATCAACCTGAACTACAAATACAAATACAAATACAAATACAAAGCAAGACCTTGTCTTAAAATCTGGAGGGAGCACAGTGGACTACTAAGGTGCCTGCTTAGGTAAACTCAGGGACCAGGGTTCAATTTCCAGTACTGCATACCACACCAGTCCCGCCCTAGGGGACACCTAGCCAGCCACTGAGTCCAGGCATGGTGGCACACACCTGTAATCCCTGTACTGGGGAGGCTGAAAATAGGAGGATCAGTAGGAGTCTGAGCTGCACAGTGAGACCCTGAGCCAAATACATTTTTTTTTTTTTTTTTTTTTGGCAGGACTGGGGTTCAAACTCATGACCTTGCACTTGCCAGTCAGCCACTTGTGCCACGGAGCTATCTCCCCAGCCCCCTGAGCCAAATACATTTTTAAAAAAAAATTTTTTTAATTATTCTGGCTATTGTGTAGTGCTAGCCTGTCTTAGGTATGGCAGAACAAAGGTAAAGCTAGAAAGTCAGGTGAGCTGTGGTCTGACCAAGCTGACAACAACAAAGGAGAGAGATACAGCCATGAAGTCTTCCTGACAAGACTAGACGTGAGATCTGAAGAAAGAGAAATGAAAGTTAATTGGCTACTAGTCTAAACAATTAGTGAGTGGCACTGTCTTTACCAGAAAGGGTAAGACTTTGGGGTAGAGCATATTCTTAAAGACAGACTAGGAGTTTGACTTTAGACATGTTTCATTTTAAAAATCTGCACTAATCACCATGATTAAGTAGTTAGAGATATAGTACCTTAAGAAGAAATGACACTAACTTGGCATCTTATGTAAGGGTAATAAAGCTCTATACTGGCTTTGATTTTAAAGTTCAAGGAACTGAAAGGACAAAAATAAAAAAATCATCTAAGTCATCCTTAAATGCTCAAGCTGAAGAGATTCACCTTGAATGGCAACTGCACTCATAATTACAATGTAATTTGGCATTTGACTGCTATAAGCCATATTCAACTTGAACGCTAGCAAACACAGTGCAAGTCCCATTCATTTTCATTTTGTTATTTAACTTGTTAAAGAAATTTCCAACCAAATAGCTCAGTGGATTAAATCACCTGCAAGCAGATGCAAGGGCCAGGAGATTGAGCTTGCCTTGCCAACCCGGCCCCTGGGGCATACTGAGATGGCAATTGAGACTGGACACGGTGACGTGCACACCTGTAATCTCAGCTCTTAGGAGGCTATAAACTCCTAGTCTGATCTAGTAGTGGGATCCTGAATACCATATCCCTGTACACCTTTCCCTAAAAATACAAAAAATAAATTTCCTCTAGTTATTTACAAAAATTTCTTAATATGACAGTACCTTGGTTATCAAATAGCTCCCAGCTCAATCTTTCCACTACTCAAAGACAAAAAAACTATATGTTCTTCAGTTTGGATCTTGATGTGGAGGAGTAATGGTGGGCCTTAACTATATTTAAGTATTACTGTGACTTCAAAGAAGCCATTGATTCTGAAGTAGTGGGTTTCAAGTGACTGTTTTTCAAACTGTTTGAATTTTAATTGTGATAAAGAAGTTATACAAACATTTGGTTTTATACAGGTATTACTTCTACTTGGTAAGTTCAATAAAGGTCATAACCCCCCCCCAAAAAAAAATATATATATACACACTCCATATTTATAACTTTAAGAGTTGAACTGACAATCCAACTGGGAAAAACCCGTACAGGCTGAGAGTGAGTCATGTGCCTCTTTCTGCCACAGACGCAAAGGGGCAAATGTCACTCTTGCCCAGACAACACAGCGCTTGTATTAGTGCATGAAAACATTCATCCCTGTGCGCATGTCTGTGCTTTGTTTGCTATATTTTGGTACAGGGTCTCACTACACAGCTCAAATTCTTACTGGTCCTCCTGTTTTCAGCCTTCCCACTACTGGGATTACAGGTGTGCACCACCATGCCAGGACTCAGTGGTCAGCTCACCATGAGCAAGGCAGAGCCAGCACAGCATGTGGTACATGACCCTTGAGCTTGCCTAGGCAGGCACTTTAGGACTGCTGAGCAGGGCCCGACGGGATGGCTCAGTGGTCTAAAGCACCTGCTTGGGAAAGCTTGGGCAGCTTCAGGGACCGCGGTTCGATCCCCAGCACCACATGCTGCGCCAGCCCTGACCTTGTGGCGGGCTGAGCTGGCCATAAAAATGAGTGAACAAAGGTTCTGAAACAAGAATAAAAATAATAAATAAAATACAAAATTCTTAAAAAAAAAAAAAGACTGCTGAGCTTGCCTGGTGTGGTGGTGCATGCCTGTAATCCCAGCACTTGGGAGGCTGAGGCAGGAAGATCAGTGCAAGTTCCAGACCAGCCTGGGCTACCAAGGTGAGCTCAAGGCCAGCCTGAACTGCACAGCAAGATCCTGTCTCAAAAAGACCAAAAAGACTGCTGAGCTATCTCCATGACCCATGCTGTATTTGGTGAATTATAAAACTATACAGCATTTCAAAAGCCTTAAACTGAGTAAAAGAAGATTCTAGATAAAGCAAACAATAGGGAAGGGAATCAGAAAGGCTCTGGCAAGTATTGACAGAAAGCGAATGTGTGGCATAATGGGATTTTGGAGTATGCTAGAAATAAAATTTATTAAGGGGCCAAGGAGATACCTCAGGGGCACAAGTGCCTGCCTGGCAAATGCAAGGTCCCAAGTTCAATCCCCAGTACCTCCCCCCAAAAAAGTGAAGAAATGAAAACAGCTTTTCAATTTTTCTTTCTTTTTTTTTGGTCTTTTGAGACAGGGTCTCGCTATGCAGTTCACGCTGGCCTTGAGCTCACTTTTGTAGCCCAGGCTGGTCTCGAACTCTCACCAGTCCTCCTGCCTCAGCCTCCCAAGTGTTAGGATTACAGGCATGAGCCACTATGTCCGGCGTGTTTTTTTCTTTTTTGAGACAGCATCTCATAATGTAATTCAGGCTGGTCTTGAACCCACTATTCAGCCAAGGCAAGCATTCTTATAATCACTGTCCAAGAAAGGAAATGTAACACAGCCAGTATCCCACTCTCCTTACTTATCCTGCAGGGAATTCCAATCCATGTACTCCCTCTCCCTCTCCCTGACATCAAATAAACCCCAAGCACTAAGGATAACACAGCCTAAACTTCTCTCATCTTTTTTGCTATCATTTCCTTAGTTTGAGCTCTCTGAAGATTTTCTATGTCTGTCCATCTTGCCTCCAGTTCATTCAATGAAATGATTTTTTGTTTTTTTGTTTTATTTTTTTTGTACAGGGTCTCACTATGCAGCTTGGACTCATAGTGATCCTCCTGTTTCCTGCCTCCCAAGTGCTGGGATTACAAGCACTCCACCATGCCCCAGACTCCATTGCTGGCTCAGCACATGGGGCCAGGAATCCAACTCTGGCCCCTGCGCTTCCCTAAGCAAGTGCTTAGTCCACTGACCTACACCGCCAGCCCTAATGAAATGATCTCTTAAGCAAAAACTGATCATCATCACTTGTATTCCCAGGCTTCCCTTATCATAGGAAGCTAGGTTTTGTGGCTAATACAATCTCCCCTTCCAGCCTCTCCCAAAGCCATCCTACAAATGTACTAAACCCCATTCCTTCTACGTTATTTATGACTCTTCAAGATGATTTCATGTCAGTGCATCTGTATTTGTTTTTTGACTCCCTACTTGACTCTATCCAGGAAAGCAGACTTCCAACCAAAAATATGTACTGTAAAACACTATCCACAAGCATAGCTGAGCCAAGGCATGGCCAATCATATTCTACCTCCCAAGATATGAACATAAAAATTAAAAACAAAACATTGGTACATTGGGCTGGGAACATAGCCCAGCAGCACAGTCACCAGCCTGGCAAGCACAACAAGGTCCTGAGTTCAATTCCCAGTAACAAGAAAAAAAAAAAAAAGGAAAAAAAGAAAAGAAAATTGCTATGTCTATGTGGTTGAGAACTACTTGATGTAAAGTAAGGCATGTGGAAAAAGTCATATGTATTCTAACTAAAAAAGAGAAACCTGATTTCCAAAGGGAGAAAAATGAAATAGACGGGCAGAGTGAAATAGTTAAAAAAGAACAGTCCTGTAGGCCTTCTAGTCATTGGTTCCAGCCCTATCCAAAGCCCCTGACTTCCTGCCTCTGGGTTCTATAAGCAAGATTTACATCTCTTAAGGGTGGTCAGATACCTCAGCAGATTAAAGTCTTTGCTTAGGCAGCTGCAGGGCTATAGGATTCAATTCCCCACCTGCAGTGCTGGTCTCACCCCAGAGGCAAGCTAAGAAGGCAAGTGAGTCTGACCATTGTGTCACACACCTGTAATCTCAGTGCTTGGGAGGCTGAAAACAAGGGAATCACTACAATTCTGATCTGTGTAGTGAGACCCTATAGAACTTATACTAAATACATTTAACAAAAGGCTTACATCCTTAGGAATCTGCTGGTTCTAATCATTTCCAACTAAAAGGTCCAAATAAAATATTGTTGCACCGAGTTTCCTTTCTAACTAATCTCTCCTGTTTATCCTACTAGCATCAAGAAAGCAGACACTAAGTCTTACTCATTTTACCTGCAGGACTACTATAAACTCTAAAGAATATCAGATGTTCAACTAATGACTGATATTCATGGCATACTTATATACAGTTTTATAGATATCAACTTTTTTATTTTTGAGAGAGGGCTTCACTATGCATTTCAGGCTGGCCTTGAACTCACTTTGAAGTAGCCCAAGTTGACCTCAATCTCAAAATCATCCTCCTGCTTCAGCCTCCCAAAAGCTGGGTTTACAGGTATGTACCACCGTGTCCAACCCTACATATATCAATTTTAATCAAAGAAATGTATCAAGTTTAGCCATTGTAAGAATGTCAAAATGGCCAGGTGTGGTGGCATATACCTTAATCCTAGCACTTGGGAGGCTGAGGCAGGAGGATTGGTGCAAGTTCAAGACCAGCCTGCACTACAAAAGTGAGCTCAAGGCCAGCCTGAACTACATAGGGAGATCTTGTCTCAAAAAGAAAAGAAAAAAAAAAAAAAGGTTAGGGATAAATAACAGTAAGAGTGTAACTTACTTTGAAATGTAACAAAAATTTATATATATATATATATATATATATATATATATATATATATGATAGAAAGAAAAAGACAGACAGACAGACAGACAGACAGAGAGAGAGAGAGAGAGAGAGAGAGAGAGAGAGTGAATGAGAGAGAGATAGGGGGCTTGCTGGTTAGCTCAGTTGTTTAAAGAGCTTGCTTGGGCAAGGGCACAAGGGACCTAGGACTGATCACCAATTCCACATGCCACACCAGACCCGCCCTTAAGGGAGCCTGAGCCAGCCCAAAAAAATCCTTCTCAAAATAGATGTGGGATAAAGATTATCCATAAAACTGTTAACTTCATCACCTATGTTGTATCACAGAATATATGAGTGGTTACCACATTTTTTCAACTCTTTTGCCTAACTTTTCGTAATAAAAATGTTTGAATGGAAAAACAATAATAAATCTGTACATTAAAAAGTAATAAATCTTGGGGATCAGCAGGATGGTTCAGTGGTCTAAAGCACCTGCTTGGGAAAGCTTGGGCAGCTTCAGAGACCTCGGTTCAATCCCTGGCACCACATGCTGGGCGGGGCCGAGCTGGCCATAAAAATGAGTGAATAAACAAAGGTTCTGAAACAAGAAAAAATAAAATAAAATTTTAAAATTCTAAAAACAAAAGAAAAAGTAATAAATCTGTACTAATTATATGGACAGGGTCTATATAAATACATGCAAAATAATTTTAATTGATATTATTGCTCTCTGGTTTAAGATCAAAGTTTTTAAAAAACTTTAATAATTGCACTAAGATCTCCTTTCATTGGGCAGGTTTTCAAAGCATTCTATTTATCTTTCCAGTTTTTTGTTGTTGTTGTTGTTGTTGTTTTTTTGTTTTTTGTTGTTGTTGTTTTTTGTTTTTGTCTTTTTGAGGCAGGGTCTCACTATGCAGTTCAGGCTGGCCTTGAGCTCACTTTTATAGCCCAGGCTGGTCTCGAACTCGCACCGATCCTCCTGCCTCAGCCTCCCAAGTGTGGGATTACAGGCTTGAGCCACCACACCCGGCTCTTTCCAGTTTATATGCTTTCTTTTTTTTTCTATTTTTTGTCTTTTTGAGACAGGGTCTTCCTATGCAGTTCAGGCTGGCCTTGAGCTCACTTTTGTAGCCCAGGCTGGTCTCCAACTCGCACCAATCCTCCTGCCTCAGCCTCCCAAGTGCTGGGATTACAGGCTTGAGCCACCACTCCCGGCTCAATATGCTTCCTTTAAAGTGAGAACTGGGTGGCGGGATGGCTCAGTGGTCTAAAGTGCCTGCTTGGGAAAGCTTGGGCGGCTTCAGGGACAGCGGTTCGATCCCCAGCACTGATGCTGGGCCAGCCCTGCCCTCAGGGCGGGCTGAGCTGGCCATAAAAATGAGTGAACAAATAAAGGTTCTGAAACAAGAAAATAAATAAATAAATAAATAAATAAATAAATAAATAAATTTTAAAAAACAAAGTGAGAACAGTGATGTACGATTAAAATGTAAAACTTAGTAGGGCATGGTGGCGCATGCCTATAATCCCAGCACTGGGGAGGCTGAGACAGGAGGATTCATGTGAGTTCGAGACCAGCCTGGACTACAAAAGTGACCTTAAGGCCAGCCTGAGCTGCACAGCGAGAACCTGTCTCAAAAAGACAAAAAAAAAAAAAGTAAAACTTGATCAATCTTATATACCTATATCTATTAATCTAAACTGATCTGATGGGCCCGGCAGGATGGCTCAGTGGTCTAAAGCACCTGCTTAGGAAAGATTGGGCGGCTGCAGGGCCTGCGGTTCGATCCTCGGTACCACATGCTGCGCCAGCCCTGCCCACAGGGCAGGCTGAGCCAGCCATAAAAATAATCAAACAAGGCCCAGCAGGATGGCTCAGTGGTCTAAAGAGCCTGCTTAGGAAAGCTTAGGCGGCTTCAGAGACCACGGTTCGATCCCTGGAACCACATGCTGTGCCAGCCCTGCCCTCAGGGCAGGCTGAGCCGGTCATAAAAATAAATAAACAAACAAAAGTTCTGAACAAGAAAAAATAAAGTAAAATAAATAAAATTATTTTTAAAAAAAATAATCAAACAAACAAAAGTTCTGAAACAAGAAAAAAATAAAATAAAATAATAAAAAAATTTAAAAATAAAAATAAAAAAATAAACTGATCTGATGATTAAAATATATAATATAACCACTGTTAAATTTAAATAATGGGCCGGGCGTGGTGGCGCACGCCTGTAATCCCAGCACTCGGGAGGCTGAGGCAGGAGGATCGGTGTGAGTTCGAGACCAGCCTGGGTTACAAAAGTGAGCTCAGGACCAGCCTCAACTGCATAGCGAGACCCTGTCTCAAAAAGACAAAAAAAATAAAAATTAAAAAAAAAAATTTAAATAATAAAAAAGCAAAAGCAATACAAAAAAAGAAAAAAAAAGTAAAACTTACATAGGCTTCCTTTAAAACTAGTTTTAGAAAATACAAGGTTAGATAGGATAATTCAAATTGGCTTTCCATTATAACCATCCATCAGGAAAAAAAATTGGCAGCCTTATGCCTCTAACTTTTCCTTCCAAGACTTAAAAAAAAAAAAAAAAAAAAAAATCAGAGATAAGCACAAATGGCTATAACCAGTCAAAAGAACCTTTTTCATCAAAGAGAAAACTAAGGGCTAGAGCGGAAGACTGTCCTGCTAAGATATCAAAGAACTTTTTTTAGCAAGGCTCCAAGTCAAACCCCAGATGCATAGCTAAAGTCCAGTGCTCTTTCCATCTTGTTAAATGGTTCAGACTGGTCTTGAACTCACACTATGTAACTCAGGATGGCCTCAAACTCACAGTGATCCTCCTGCCTCAGCCTCTCAAGTGCTGAGTCTTTCTTTTGGGGAAAAAGGGGATGACATATCATCTCAGCACAAATACTTGGTGTTTGCTTGATCATTTTGTTTTTTAGGCTAGGCATTCATATTGTAAATACAAAAGAATACAGTAATTATAACCAGAATTCAAATAATGTACCTTGTATCTCTCTACAGCCAAATTTCATTAAAATGACATGAAAGTCCTATACCATCACTTAAGGCAAACAGACAATGACAGAACTTTTAAAAACACATTTTTGTTTTTTGGATTTTTGGGGCTTTTTGGTGGGACTGGGGTTCAAATTCACGACCTTGCACTTGCCAGGCAGGCACTTGGGTAATGGAGCTATCTCCCTGGCCCCTTTAGGGAATTTTTTATTTGTCTGTTTTGTTTTTATTTTGTTTTGTCTCATTTTGTTTTGTCTTTTTGCAACAGGGCCTCACTATGCAGTTCAGGTTGGCCTTGACCCCACTTTTGTAGCCCAGGCTGATCTCAAACTCACACCAATATTAGCCTCCCAAATGCTGGGATTACAGGCATGCGTCATCACGCCCAGCTTAAAAACACATTTGTTTGCATTCCTTTCTGTGGTAGTTACGTTTTCCATATAACTTTTCCAAAAAAGTGGCTGACTCAAAGCTACAGAAGTTGAAGGATACTCTTTTTCTTAATCTATTTTTCAGGGTTTTTAAAATTCAATCTGCCTGTTAAAACAATAAAGTACAGAAGATCTGGATAATAATACTCCCAGAAAAGCATTCAAAGAATGCTAGCCTGAAGTGTATGCAGATCCTAATTGGACTTCAGTGAATTTATGATGTAGCCATTGTTTCTACTGTCATGTCCTCAAAGACAGAACACTAAGCAAAAACTAGATGACTTAAAATGTATCAGCATACTACAGCTATCCCAGAAGGCTCTATGTCATTAAACTCAAGTGAAAAGAATAGGGGGCCGGCGGGATGGCTCAGTGATCTAAAGCGCCTGCTTGGGAAAGCTTGGGCAGCTTCAGGGATGGTGGTTCAATCCCCAGCACCACATGCTGTGCCAGCCCTGCCCTCGGGGCGGGCCAAGCCGGCCATAAAAATGAATGAATAAACAAACAAAGGTTCTGAAACAAGAAAATAAATAAATGAATGAATAAATAAATAAATAAAAATGTAAAAAGAATAGAATAATTTTTGTCCAATCTCTTCTCAGTCACAGCAAAACTAAACCTATAAGGAATGTCTAACTTAATATACAGAAAATAAATCGAAATTATCTAATTTCCACCAAAATTTAGCTACCCTAAAGTCACCACTTATGAAATAAATTTTTTTTGGGGGGGTCACATTTGTAGTGTAGGCTGGCCTCAAACTCACACCGATCCTCCTGCTTCAGCCTGCCAAGTGTTGGGATTACAGGCGTGTGCCACCATGCCCAGTTCATTTTGTTTTTATTATAGAAACTAACAAAACACTTGTAAGGAAAACAAAGTGCAAGGTCATGAGATCAAACCCTGATCCTGAAAGAAAAAAAAAAAAAAAAATCACCAATAAAGGGTTTCAAGAAGAGTAAAAATTTAAAAAAGAGATTGAATTTACTGCCTTTGTTATATTAAAATGGGAATAGCAAGTCTCCATCTCACTCTCTGATTAATAATCCATCTGTATAGATTCTTTTTTTTTTGTGTGTGTGTGTGTGTGTCTTTTTTGAGACAGGGTCTTGTTATGCAGTTCAGGCTGGCCTTGAGCTCACTTTTGTAGCCCAGGCTGGTCTCAAACTCACACTGATCCTCCTGCCTCAGCCTCCTGAGTGCTGGGATTACAGGCATGCGCCACCACACCTGGCATCTGTGTAGATTCTTAACATTCTGCCATAGCACAGCTTCCTTTATCAGATTACCACAAACCTGGCAGCGGAAAATATACTAAGAACATTTCACTATTGTTGAAAATGGTACCTTATTTTTAGTTTTTATGTCAGCAAAGAGAGTTAAACATCTTCACCAGCTATGAAGTCAAAAAACGTTTTCAGCTTTTTGAGCAGCATATACTATTACCACACAGTTCTGCAACATAATCTGTAAAATCATACTGACAAGCAATATCATAATATATTCTACATACTAGGAGAAAGTATAACTGGCCCAACATTTTATTTCTATCCTGATTTTTTATTTTATTTCTATTTTTATTTCCTTTCCTCATTTTGCATGTTATTTTTCTCTCCTAAAAGGTTACAAAGTACAAGTTATAGGGACAGTAAAATCTGGTATTCCAATAGCTGAAAATATCTCAAGTATCACATCATTTACAGATGTAATGATGACTGTGAAACAAAGAAAGTTTCCAAAATATGTGTTCATGAACTTAATTCTTTCCACGATTTGGGTCATAATCAAACTGGATGAGAACCCAAATTTCCCAATGAGATCAACACTGATCTGATCACTGAATTTCAGTTCTCACTTAATTCAGTTTATAACAAGAAGCATAGAAAGAGCAAGTTTGTGAACCAAGGTACCACTGAATCCTCAAAATAAGATTGGCATATTAATAAATATCAGTAATATTAGTCATACTATTATGAAAGAGTACAACAGCAGTGAGCACAATAGGCAGGAAAATTGTTACATAACATTTTAGCGCCCTCAAAATAGTATTTATACAACCTACTGACTTTGAAGGTATGAGATCTGGAACGCAGCCTCAGATCTGCAATTTCCTAGCTGGCTTCCTTTGACACTGAATCTCTTAAATCTCAGTTTCTCATTTTACAATAGGAACACTACCATTTGCTTTGTATGTACCTCACAAAACTGTTACATGGATGAACATAAACATTCAAGAGCTGAATGTATGTGATAATATTATGCAAATCTTAGCAGTGGACATGTAAGTGGTATATAAAGTGAAGCAGTTGCAGAAAAGACAGCTATCTTTCCATTAAATTTCATCCCCAATCACTTTCCAAGAAAACTATAGCTGAGTAAGGGATCTACCTACCCACTCTGTGTAGCTGAAAATGTGTGTCCAAGAACACTTCAAAGCTAATGAAATGTTCAAAATATCACAAAACAATATTTTTCAGCTGGAAGAAAGGACGCCCCAATTCCTAATCCCTTTGGTGCTTCAGCACTCAAAAATGGAGATGGTACATTTTTGTTTGTTTATTTATTTATTTTTATGGCCGGCTCAGCCTGCCCTGAGGGCAGGGCTGGCACAGCATGTGGTGCCAGGGATCGAACCGCGGTCCCTGCAGCCACCTAAGCTTTCCTAAGCAGGCGCTTTAGACCACTGAGCCATCCTGCTGGGCCGGTAAAAGTGGAGATGGTACATTTTAATAACTTTCCCTCACTGGCTTAGGAAAAAATATCTCTGTACTGCCAAGAAGAACAATCTATGAAGGGCCAGCAAGATAGCTCAGCAGACTTAAGCGCCTGCGCAGGGACCCAAACCCCAGCCTCACACCTAAGCACACTGAGCTGGCCAGTGAGACAAGGCATGGTGGCACACATCTGTAATCCCAGAACTGGGGAAGTTAAAATCAGGTGGATCACTGCAAGTCCAAGCTGCACAGTGAGACCCTTTGCCAAACCATCATCATCATCATCATCATCATCATCATCATCATCTTGGAGGTAATGTCATTAACAGTAACATAATCCTCATTCACTTGCTTCCTAAATACCTACAGAGGGGCCTGGCAAGATGGCTCAGTGGTCTAAAGCACCTGCTTAGGAAAGCTTAGGCAGCTGCAGGGACCGTGGTTCGATCTCCAGCACCACATACTGTGCCAGCCCTGCCCTCAGGGCAGGCTGAGCCGACCATAAAAATAAACAAACAAAAGTTCTGAAACAAGAAATAAATAAACAAACAAATAAATACCTACCTACATAGGATAAAACACATGCTGATGTAGAACACATTATGTATCCTCAATTAGTTTGTGCTGAATTCTGGGGTTTTAGCCATTATACTTCAGAGCTGTAATTCAATAAGTACGATTACTTAACTAACACAATAGCCAAGCCATTACATAAGATGCACTTATAACACTGTAAATAGCAATAAGCTTCTAATGTCCTCACACTGCCTAACACATAGGAGAAAAAATAAAATTCCCAACACATTTCCCAGAAAGCATTATCTGAGAATACAATAAAATGTGTGTAAGGTAGGAGACAATCCTAAAATAAGGCAAATTTCAATTCCCTGTGTTGCCACTTGCCATGTAACCTTTAGACACAAATTTAACCTATTTGTCTCACCTGTGAAAGAAATAGAAAAGCAGTACATCTCACCTAGACGTTATGATGTTTAAATGAAAAACATCTCATGATTTAAAAGTATTCAATACGTAGCACTCAGTAAATCCTAAACTTTTCCTACTATAATTATAAAACCCCCATGACACTGTATAACTTCAATAAGATGATCATGCACCAATAACACACCGAAATGTCACTAGATTCTCTCTGAACTAGTCGATGGTACAAAGTGTCCTAGAAGATATGTAATTAAATAGAGTCCCCCAAAGACAAACTGAGTCATCTAACTGCCAGAAACTAAACAGAACAGCTGTAC
>PVJA010021192.1:12901-23582 GCA_004027025.1 Myocastor coypus
GAGAGAGAGAGAGAGAGAGAGAGAGAGAGAGAGAGAGAGAGAGAGAGAGAGAGAGAGAGAGAGAGAGAGAGAGAGAGAGAGAGAGAGAGGCAGGCAGGCAGGCAGGCAGGCAGACAGAGACAGAGAGACAGAGTCTTGCTGTGTACCCCACACTGGTCTAAATTCACTGTGAATTCAGACTGGCAATGCTCTTACCTCAGTCTCCCAAGCTAGGATTATGGGAGTGTGCCACCTTGCCCAGCTTCCAGAAGACCTGGTTTATGTATTTGTTTTGCTGGCTCAGGCTGACGTAAGGACGAGTTTAGTGTAGCATGCAGAGCTAGTGATCAAACCATGGTCCCCTGTGCCTGAAAAGTTTGCCCAAGCAGGCGCTTTAAACAACTGAGCTAATCTGCCAAGTCCCACCCCCTAGCAGACCTGTTTTAAATGAGGACTTTCTATTAATTGCTTTGTGATCTTAGCTGAATCTCCTGACCTCTTTGAGCTTCTTTCCTAAGAACAAACCTATACCTACCTGATAGTACTGCTGTGAAAACAGACTATGTGGGGGTGGGGGAGACAGCTCTGTGGCACAAGTGCCTGCCTGGCAAGTGCAAGGTCATGAGTTCGAACCCCAGTCCCACAACTGATTGAATAAATAAATAAATAAATGTACACATTTCATTTATGCTTATCAAATAGTTTTCAACTTTTGGAGGCATAATCTTGTTACTCGCACAATGTATTTTGTATGAGACTCAGAAACTCTCAGGACAGTGTGCATCTCTCTCCCTTTTTTGTAGTCTCACTACGTAGCTTGGACTTGTACTGATTCCTTATTTCTGCTTCCCTAGTGCTGGGATTACAGCTGTGCAACACCATGCCTGTACTCCATTGCCTGGGGGCTGGACCAGCATGGCATGTGGTGCCAGTGATCAAACCCTGGGCCCTGCATTTCTACCTAAGCAAGCACTTAGTCCACTGAACTATATCACTGGCCCCCAGTGTACATATAACTTCTACTACCTAGATTTGCTTTTCTCCTAGTGAGTCCTACTTATTCTTCACATTCCAACTCCTCAAATGAATGCTCTCCAAACATTGGTGCATTTATTACCCTTTTTACTGTCTCTATATCTTTTTTGATGGGGGGGCTTGTGCTGCCTTAAGAGTGGGGCTGGTGTGGCACGTGGTGCTGGAGATCAAAGCACAGTCCCTTGTCCAACTGATTTTATTCAGGAAGGCACTTTGGATAACTGAGCTAACCTGCCACCTCCAACTACCTATACATCTAAGTTTAATGAAATCAAGGCCTATGTTTTACACTTCTTTTCCTATCTTCCCTAAATATGGCACTGTTAGACCCAAAGTACTTATTCACTTTATAGGAAAGTTTCTTGATAAAAGCATATGCTAGGGCTGGAGAGATAGCTCAGTAAAAAAAGTGCTTGCTTGACAAGTACAAGGTCCTCAGTTCAATCTTCGGTACTCCACCAAAAAAAAAAAAAGAAAAAAAGCATTATATGTTAAATATAGAACCTGAAATAAGAGCCGGGCGTGGTGGCACACACCTGTAATCCCAGCACTTGGGAGGCTGAGGCAGGAGGATTGGTGTGAGTTCGAGACCAGCCTGGACTACAAAAGTGAGCTCAAGGCCAGCCTGAACTGCATAGCAAGACCCTGCCTCAAAAGACAAAAAAAAAACCTGAAATATTATCTACCCACCACACCAAAACCTACAAAATGCTGAATTTTATTTTATGTTATGAACTCCATGAACCTGGGCCAGGGAGATAGCTCTGTGGCACAAGTGCCTGCCCTGCAAGTGCAAGGTCATGAGTTTGAACCCTGGTCCCACCAAAAAAAAATAGTAAATGAACACAGTAAATGTAATTTTGCTAATATTTCATTGAAAGCATTAAAAAAAAAATCACTAGAGGATTCTCTTTTTTTTATTATTTTTATGGCTGGCTCAGCCTGCCTAGGGATGGGGCTGGTGCAGCATGTGGTGCTGGGGATCCAACCGCAGTCCCTGCAGTTGCCTAAGGTTGCCTAAGCACGCGCTTTAGATCTCTGAACCATCTCACCGGCCCACTAGAGGATTTTCAAACAAAATTTTATCTGTTCTTCCTTCATCAGGCCTGACAGAACCAGTGGGCATCACAAAACTTGTTTCAGATATGGCACTTTAGCCTGGCATGGTGGCACACACGGATAATCCCAGCACTTGGGAGGTTGCAGCAGGAGGATCAGGGTGAGTTTGAGACCAGCTTGGGCTAAAAAAGTGAGCTCAAGGCCAGCTTGAACTACATAATGAGATCCTCTCTCAAAAAATAACAAAAAAGATGGCACTTTAAAACTTTATTGGGGCTGGGGAGATGGCTCCATGGTACAAGTGCCTGCCTGGCAAGTGCAAGGTTGCGAGTTCAAACCCCAGTCCCACAAAAAAATAAATAAATAATAAAACTTTTATTTTCAGGGGCCAGGAAAATAGCTCAGTAGAATAAGCGCTTGCTGGCAAATGCAAGGGCCTGAGTTCAATCACCGGTCCTGGAGAAAAAAAAACTTATGGGGCCTGGCGGGATGGCTCAGTGGTCTAAAGCGCCTGCTTGGGAAAGCTTGGGCAGCTTCAGGGACCGCGGTTCGATCCCCAGCACCACATGCTGCACCAGCCCTTGCCTCAGGGCAGGCTGAGCCTGCCATAAAAATGAGTGAATAAACAAACAAAGGTTCTGAAACAAGAAAATAATAATAATAAAATTTTTTAAAATAAAATAAAACTTTATTTTCCACTGGGCATGGTGGCGTGCACCTGTAATCCCAGCATTTGAGAGACTGAGGCAGGAGGATCAGTGTGAGTTTGAGACCAGCCTAGCCTACAGAAGTGAGCTCAAGGCCAGCCTGAACTGCACTGTGAGACCCTGTCTCAAAAAGACTAAAAAAAAAAAAAACTTTATTTTCCTAGTGAGGCATGGTGGTGCACACCTTTAATACCAGCACACAAGCCGGGCGTGGTGGCTCACGCCTGTAATCCCAGCACTCGAGGCTGAGGCAGGAGGATTGGTGCAAGTTCGAGACCAGCCTGGGCTATGAAAGTGAGCTCAAGGCCAGCCTGAACTGCATAGCGAGACCCTGTCTCAAAAAAAAAAAAAAAAAAAATACCAGCACACAGGAGACTAAGGCAGAAGTTCAAGCGTAGCCTGTAGACTACTTAGTGCTGTAGCAAGACTTCATCTCAAAATGTAAAATTAAAAAAGAGCTGGCACAATGTATCTAAAGTGTGCCTTCATTTAGTTTAATTGCTTTACATGCTGTATATGGTTTTTGGCCTGTCTGCTAATCTGTGTTTACAATTAAATTGATAAGATTTACAAATTAATAAATTTATACCACCAAAGAAAATTTTTAAATAAATGGGGTTGGAAGGACATAAAAAAGAATGGAGATAATATGTTACGTACATGTACTGTTTTCCCACAATGGATGTAACCTTTATGTACTGTGAATATGTACCAAATTTGTTTTTAATATTAAAAAGAGCTGGGAGCCAGGCATGGTAGTGGATGCTCGTAATCCCAGCAGTTGGGTGGCTGAGGCAGGAAGATCACATCATACATACATAGTATAAGACCCTGTCTTAGAATGCCAAAAGGGGAAGAGGGAGGACTCAGGATGTAGCTCAGTAAGAAGACTCCTGGATTCAATATCCAATACCATCAAAAAAATTTATTTTTCTACAGCCTTATCTTTCTATGACTTTAACCACAAGCATAGTAACATCAAAAAATCAACTTTAGGCTCTGCTGCCTCTTCTTCCAGACCTCAGAAAGTACCAGTGCCCCATACCCCCTTTTCTTTCATCATATTGTGTTCCATGGCCTCTCCTATGTCTTATTTGTACATATAGACATGTGTCTGTATCTGTTTTCCACTCTCCCTGACTTTCTTTTTTTTTTTTTCCCCTTTGGTTGTTTATTCACTCATTTTTATGGCCGGCTCAGCCCGCCCAGGGGACAGGGCTGGCGCAGCATGTGGTGCCGGGGATCGAACCGCGGTCCCTGAAGCCTCCCAAGCTTCCCCAAGCAGGCGCTTTAGACCACTGAGCCATCCCGCCGGGCCCCCTCTCCCTGACTTTTCTTAAGACAAAAGTTTCACTATGTAGTTTATTCAGGCTGGCCTTGGACTTACTTATTTGTAGCCGAAGCTGTCCTCAGTGACTCTCCTGTCTCAGCCTCCCAAGTATTAACGATTACAGGCATATACCTACCACACCTAGCTTCCACCTCAATTTTTACAGAAAAACATAAATGTAGACATAATTACCAATTCTTAAATCCTAACACACAGATCCATCAACACATTCCTGTCAACTCAATCTCCAAAATCTACTGTGAATTTTTCCCCAGAATCATCTACCTGGTCTGAAACAGCCCAATTCGTCTTGCTTTTGTTCTGGTCACTACCTACAACCCTTTCTCCAAGTAGCAGCTCAAGTCCCCTTTTGACAACAAACCATTTCACTCCTCTACTCAAAACCAGTAGTCTGGGCCCGGCAGGATGGCTCAGTGGTCTAAAGCGCCTGCTTAGGAAAGCTTAGACGGCTGCAGGGACCACGGTTCCATCCCCGGCACCACATACTGCACCAGCCCTGCCCTCGGGGCAGACTGAGCCGGCCATAAAAATAAATAAATAAACAAACAAAAGTTCTGAAACAAGAAAAATAAATAAATAAATAAAAATTTTCTTAAAAAAAACCAGTAGCCTCTCATACTCCCCAGAATAATAATTATACTCTTTACCCTGGCTTACAAAATCTCAGTTATTTGTGTCCTCCCTACCTCCCTATGATCCTCTGTACTGCTCTCCCTCCTTCAGTATTCACCAGTCACTCTGCCCTTGTTTGTTCCTTCCACATCAACTATGTCACTGCAGGAAAGATTCCATCTCCTTTTTCTTCCCTTTCTTCACAACACAATAAAGTAGCCTCCCCAACCTGGGCGTGGTTGCGCACGCCTGTAATCCCAGCACTCAGACTAAGGCAGGAGGATCTGTGCAAGTTTGAGACCAGCCTGGGCTACAAAAGTGAGCTCAAGGCCAGCCTGAACTACATAGTGAGACCCTGTCTCAAAAAGACCCCCCCAAAAAAAGACCAAAAAAAGTAACCTCCCCATTACTCTATATTAATATCAATCTATCTCAATTATCTGCATAGTACTCAGTTGATGTATTTCTTGATTACTTGTTTACCAACTTCCATTGGAATGCAAGGTTAAGGACATTAAAAATCTTGCCTCTCCTACACCACTGTATTCTGATACCTGGAACAATGTTGGACTCATACAGATGTTCTGAAAGATAGAGAACAGATAAATTTAAAAATCAGTGAATAATGGCTATTTCCATTGCTTTGTTAATGTATTTCAGCACCAAAAGGGGCTTTTAAAAGCTTAACATTCTGTTGGCCAATCTACTAAAATCCAATGGTCAGGCACTCCATAATGCAGATGGCAACTCTTCCCAAAATTCATCTATAGTTTTAATGACATTCCTCAGTTTTCTACAATCACATTTATTCTTAATCTTTTACAAAATGGCAAGACCTAGAATATTAAAATTTAAAAAGAATATGAAGCAGGAGTATCACCACCATAAGTTCAAGGCCAGCCTAAACTAAATAAACAGCAAGAGGCTGGCCAAATAGCTCAGTAGGTTAAAGCACCTGCAAGCAGGTTCAGGGGTCAGGGATTCAATCCCCAGGCCTGCTAAACCAGCCTCGCCCCAGGGCAAATGAGAGCAATTGACACTAGGTAAAGTGGTACACACCTGTAATCCCAGCTCTTGGGAGGCTGTAAACAGACAGATCACTACAAGTCCCATCTAGTAGTGAGACCCTGAACAGTCTTTGAACCCTTCCACTAAAAAATACAAAAAATAAATAAATAAATCAAAAAATAATTAAATAAATAACAAGATCCAGTCTCAAAAAAAAACAGTCAGGCATGAGGGGAGATAAGTGGGCATAAGCACAAAGTTCTGAGTTCAATCCCTGGTATAAAAAACAAAGATAGTCACAGAGAAATGGAAAGAACAGAGAACCCAGAAACAGATCCATAAAACCATCTCTCCCAAGAAGTTTCTTCCAAAAGTGCAAAGCAATTCACTGGAGGAGAGACAGCCATTTTAAGAAATGAGGCTGCAGGAAATGCCCATATGTTATACAAAGTATAATTCATTATATAAAATCTAACTTGAAATGAATCACAAACAAAAAATACAAAAATCAAACTTCTAGGAAAAAAAGTTACTAGGAAAAATATCTTTGGGACATAAGGACTGAGTTCTTAGACAAGAAATCAACAGCAAACTTTTGAAAAGAAAATCCTAAACCAGGTAAGGTAGTGTATGTTTGTAATCCCAGCATTTGGGAAGCTGAGGCAGGAAGATCACAAGTCTGAGTCCATTCTAGGTTACACAGCGAATTCAAAACCAGTCTGAGCTGGACATGGTGGCTCACACCTGTAATCCCAGCACTTGGGAGGCTGAGGCAGCAGGATCGGTGTGAGTTCAAGACCAGCCTGGGCTACAAAAGTGACCTCAAGGCCAGCTGGAACTGCATAGTGAGACCCTGTCTCAAAAAGACAAAAAAAAAAAAAAAAAAGTCTCAACTACATATCAAGACACTATCTCACAATAAAAGGGAAAAAAATCTGTAAATTTCTCTTCTGAGACAGGATCTCACTATGCAGTAGAGGCTGACCTTTAACTCACTTTGTAGCTCAGGCTAGTCTTGAGCTCACAAGGATCCTCCTGTATCAGGATGGATGCTAGGATTAAATGTCCTACCACCACAGCTGACATGAAACCCTGATAAATTGAACATCATCAAAGGTTACTTTTATTCTATGAAAAACCCAGTTAAAAAGGTAAAAAGTTAGGGCTAGGAGATAGCTCAGTAGAATAAGTACTTGCCTGGCAAGTGCAACGTCCCGAGTTCAATCCCCAATACGGCAAAAAAAAAAAAAAAAAAAAAAAAAAAAAAAAAAAAAAAAAAAAAAAAAAAAAACCACTGAAAAAGGTAAAAAGTTAACACAACTGGAACTGAGAAAAAAATCATTTCAAACCACATCTGATAAAATATCTCAAACCTGACTATATAATCTTTGGGGAGGAACTGGGGAGATAGCTCTGAGGCACAAGTGCCTGCTGGGCAAGTGCAAGGTCGTGAGTTTGAACCCCAGTCCCACAAAAAAAAAAAAAGAATCTTTGGGGGTCTGGGGAGATAGCTCCATGGCACAAGTGCCTGCATGGCAGGTGCAAGGTTGTGGGTTGAAACCCACAAAAAAGGGAATCTTTGGGCTAGAGAGAGAGCTCAGCAGTCTAAGCACCGGCCTGGCAAGCACAAGGACCCTAGTTTGATCTCCAGCACCACATGCTGCACCAGCCCCACCAACAGGCACACCAGCCAGCCACCAAGTCCAGGTGTAGTGACAGCCACCTGGAACCCCAGCACTGGGGAGGCTGACAGGAGGATCACTATGAGTCTGAACTGTGTAGCAAAACCCTGTATCAAATAAATAAATAATTTTTTAAAAAAAAGAATCTTCACACCAGGTGTGGTAGCATAAACCTTGTCTTAGTTACTCTTCTCTTCTTGCTGGAACAAATACCTGACACTCAAAATGAAAGAAGGAAAGGTTTATATATTTAGCTCACAATTACTGGAAGTTTCAGAACATACTCGGCCAGCTCCAAAGCAGACTGGCACATGGCTGAAAGCAGCAGTTCATGGCAGCAGAACAATTGCAACAGTGGTAGCAAACCAACCAGGGCAACAGAGAGCAACAGTCTGTCTGTCTCTCTTATATTACATTCAGACTCTGACTCAGGCTATCTGCCTCAAGCCACACCCATAATCCCAGCAGTGCTCAGACTCATAATTCCATCAGTACTAAAACACATAATCCCAGTGGATCATGAGTCAGTCCCCACTGTAGAAGTCCCCACCTCATGATTGCATGAGGCTTTGGGGGGACAACTAGACACAAACCATAACATAGCTATAATTCCAGCACTCATGAAGGTGAGGCAAAAGGACTGTCATGAGTCCAAGACCAGCCTGAGACAGCTCAGTAGAATAAATGCTTGCCTGGCAAATGCAAGTTCCTGAGTTTGATCTGTGGTACCACCAAAAGAAAGAAAGAAAGAGAGAGAGAGAGAGAGAGAGAGAGAGAGAGAGAGAGAGAGAATGGCCATTCACAGATAGTTCATTGAAAAAGACATATAACATAGATGACAATAAGTACATGAAAAGTTTCAACATCACTGTTCAATAATACATAGGGCCAGCGAGGTAGCTCCATGGCACAAGTGCCTGCCTGGCAAGTGCAAGGTCATAAGTTCAAACCCCAGTCCCACCAAAAAAAATAATAATAACACACAAATTAAGCCACCCTGAGGTATTTACACATCTATGTGGAAGGCTAAAATGAAAAAACAATATGCTGGTAGAAATGGAAGATAGTACAAGTACTTTGGAAAGGTAAGAATTTACCCATGAGATGCAGCAGGGTACCTCAAAAGTTCACATACAGCTGGCAAATGCTTGCCTGACAAGCACAGGGTCCTGTGTTCAATCCCCAGTACCACAAAATAAATAAATAAATAAATAAATTACAGTTCACACATAAATAGATATAGCAGCTTTATTCATAATTTTCAAAACTGGAAACCAAGATGCCTTTCCATAAGTAAATGGATAAACAGATTGTAGTATATCCACAATTGACTATTGTGGTACATTCATTGCGGGATATTATTATCCAACAATAAAAAGTGAGGGTAAGGGTTATCAAACCACATCATGACACAGAGAAACCTTAAATGCATATTGATTATGGAAAGAAGCCAGTATAAAAGGACAACATACTATGATTTTAATAAATGACATTCTAGAAACACAAAACTAATACAAAGATCAGCAAGTGAGAACTGAGTGTAGCAATGCACACTTGTAATCCCAGCACCTGGATGGCAGGAGCACAAAGATCACTGTGAGTTTATGGCCTGCAAGAGCTACACAATGAGAACCTGTCTCAAAAAAAAAAAAAAAAAGTTGTTATTGTTGTTGTTTTTAAATCAGTGATTTGAGATAGGGCTTGAGCTCATTGTAGAGTGTCTCTAGCATAGACCTCATTCCTCACCACCACACAAAGGAAAGGGGCAGGATGAGAGGATGAGTAGGTGGAGCATAGGAGATTTCTGGACAGTAAAACTGCCTGATATGGAATGAAAGATACCTAAAATTATGCATCTGCTATCAAAACCCACAGAACACGAAGAATGATTCCTTGCAAACTATAACTTTAGTAGTAATGCACTCACACTAGCACATCAATTGTAACAATTTACCACTGCAACAAGATGTCAGGGCCAGCTCCAAGGCACAAGTGCCTAACTGGCAAGGTCATAAGTTCAAACCCTGGTCCCACACACACAAAAAAAGATGTCAGGTCCAGCCCAACAGCTCAGTATACTACAGCATCTGCTTGGGCAGGGCTAAGATACATGCCAGCCCCACCCTCAGGGCATGCTGAGGCAGCACCCTCCTGTAATCCCTGTATCCCCTGTCCTCCTAAATGCATATACATATATAGATATATAGATAGATATGTAGATATATATCTATCTACATCTATATGTCAGTAAAACGTAAAACTCCTCTGAGGGACAAGGATACACATGGTAACTATAATCTACTCAATTTTCTATAAATCTAAAGCATCTTAAAGCTGGGCATGGTGGCGCACGCCTGTAATCCCAGAACTCAGGAGGCTGAGGCAGGAGGATCGGTGAGAGTTCGAGACCAGCCTGGGCTACAAAACAGTGCTCAAGGCCAGCCTGAACTGTACAGCGAGACCGTGTCTCAAAAAGCATAAATAAATAAATAAATAAATAAATAAATAAATCAAGCAAGCAAGCAAGCATCTTAAAATAAAGTATTAAATTTTCTTTAGAAGCACTCATAAAGCCAGGCGTGGTGGTGCACGCCTGTAATCCTAGCACTCGGGAGGCTGAGGCAGGAGGATCGGTGCGAGTTCGAGACCAGCCTGGGCTTCAAAAGTGAGCTCAAGGCCAGCCTGAACTGCATAGCGAGACCCAGCCTCAAAAAAAAAAAAAAAAAAAAAAAAAAAAAAAAAAAGAAAGAAAGGAGGAGTTAATAAAAAAAAAAAGAAGCACTCATAAAAACAAACACAGGGCCAGAGAGATAGCTCCATGGCACAAGTGTCTTCTGCCTGTCAAGTGCAACGTTGTCAGTTTGAACCCTAGTCCCTCAAAAAAAAAAAAAAAAAACTATTGAAGATATGGAAAAATTGCACCACTCTTTACATTGCTTGTGGGCTGAAAAATGTTACACTCAATAAGTAAGCAGTGTCTTACAAAATTAAACACAATTTACCACTACTCAGCAACTGCACTCTTAAGCTCTTATTCCAGAGAAAGGAAAAATTATGACTATAAAAAAACTTATCGAAAAAAAGGGGGAAAAGAAAAAAAAAAAAGTAATGTGGATTTAGAAAGGTTAATGTTTAGCTGTTTGATCAATCTTATATACCTATATGTATTAATCTAAACTGATCCGATGATGAAAATATATAATATAACCATTGTTAAATTTAAACAATAAAAGAATTGGAAAAAAAAA
>PVJA010021193.1:0-35907 GCA_004027025.1 Myocastor coypus
TGCACTTGCCAGGCAGGCACTTGTGCCACGGAGCTATCTCCCCAGCCCCCTACTATACATTTCATAGTAAGAACCTCCTCATAAAATAGCAGTACCACGGACATGTGAAATATGTCCTACCAAAAGGCCAGGAAAGCAAGACACATGTGGTTTCAGCATAAGTGATACATGCATATGAAACATGCTATTATCATGCATGTAGACTGCATTATATGTGATAATTAAAGATTTTTTGTAGAATGCTATTGGTATTTTCATTATAGTTCATATAAGAATTTATTGGTGTTGTTACTTTTTAGACTTTGTACTCAAAAAAAGTCAATGCTGAAAATGTTGGTTTTGTACACAAAATAAATATGAAAATGTCTTTATTTTTGTGATTTCTTCCTATTAAGTATTCATTGTTTAATATAATACAACGCATAATGTTAAAATTAGTAATTCATCAATAAAACTGTTCTAAAGGATAAACATGGATCTGACAGATTGATGGTTCTGTGCCTCGATGAGCTTTTTACTTGATTTGTAAGGATGAAAATTTCCAAGGAAGGAGCAAGAAAAGGTGAGATTTGCTTCTCTAAATGTTGCCCTGTGGAGGTTTCTTTGTAATAATATCACTGTAAGCAAACACAACAGATGTATAAATGCAGCACAAATTGAGTGATTCCACTAATCCCAGTAACCCTGCCTCTTTCATCTTCCTTGATTCTTTATCTGTAATTGATTTATAAATGCTATTTCTTCTACTATTAAATACCACAAACATTTGTCTTCCCTGTTGTAAAACATTGTTATGTGGGTCTAATGAGTTTTGAAACCTGTAAGCAAGTATCAAATATTTGCATTCATTCATATATTAATGAAAGTGTAAAATGTTAAGTGTCATTTGCTGGGATGGAAAACCAAAGAGCAGAGTGTATGTGTATGTGTACACACCATTTCCCCTAGTAATCACTTGTCCCATGTTCTAGTGAGAAATTGATCTAGATTTGGTTATGCTGAAGATGCAAAATAACTAGTGATAGCTAGTCATTGAAGAATTTTAGTGTGATGCTGACTGTGCATTTAGTTTGTAATCACAGCAATGTAAAAGAACTAGAATAATTTATCATAATAGTATTTCCTTTTTATCTATGATTACCCAAAACCTAGGCATTAACAAATCATATTTCTGTAGATATAGGCATCACTTGTCTTGCAGTATGGTACTGAAGAACATAGATAGATGATAGATAGATAGATAGATAGATAGATAAATAGGTAGATAGATAGATAGATAGACAGACAGAGCTTCTATTTACCTTGTAATTTTCAAAATATATCACTTGAAGAAGAAATAACCATTCAAAAGCCCATACTGCTTGTGGACAATTATGGAAGTACTATAAATATAAAGTAAGATAAATATAATAATAAAGAATATTAGAATATTTACCACATTGCTATATAGCCATGACAGAATTTTATATTGCTTTATGTTAGAAAGATCACCCAATTTTCTGCCTTTGCTATTCCTTTATAAATGCAAAATACAATACAAAATCTCAAGTGTAGTGGCATACAATGCATTCATTTGATAAGCATTTAATGCTTTCAAAAATGCAAGCACTGTTTTTGGTGCTGGTGATAATGAAATGAAGGAAAGTTTCCTACTCGCATGGAACTACCATTCTAGTTGAGGTAGGCAAACAAATATTGCATGATATGGCTAGTGATGATAAGTAGCATGAAGAAATGTACAGTAAGATAATATGATAGGAGAGAGAGTTGGCATTTCAGGTAACTGGTCTGAGAAAACTTCCTATGAGCAGATAGCAGACGGACTAGAGTATATGATCCAAGTACATATTTGGCATTTGGGGACAAATAGAGCTAATTCTAGGTAGACAATTTGTCACGCTAATTTTGTTGGTGTATATATCTCCTTTAAGAAGGAGGTATTAGGGCTGGGGAGATACTTCAGCAGAATAAGTGCTTGCCTGGCAAATGCAAGGTCCTGAGCTCAATCTCCAGTACCACCAAAAAAAAAAAAAAAAAAAGAAGGAAGTATTATAAACCCCTAATGCAGTTTTCCTACACCAGCTGTGGTATAATACATGTGTATTAGAAGTCCTGATAAATGATGTAGTGATTTTAAAGGTGTTTTTAATAACAATGAGTTATATATTCATGGCAGAATTCTAGTGTAAGATTTATAGATCACTTTGCCGAAAACCAGTTTGAATTGTTTTTTAATTGAATGAGCATAACAATATCTGGGAAGTATTTTAGTAGGAATAAGTGGGAAGGATGTTCTCAGTGGGAGTAATAATGTGATATTGCAAAAGATGACAGTTGTTTGGGACACAGTAAATATTACAATTTCATTTATTTATTTGAAGTTGAAAATATGAGACTCAAGATATAATGTCCTTAGCAATTAGAAGTAAATAGTTGTTGGGACAGCAATACTCTCATTTATATGAGGGGAAGCCGGGCGTGGTGGCTCACGCCTGTAATCCCAGCACTTGGGAGGCTGAGGCAGGAGGATCGTTGTGAGTTCGAGACCAGCCTGGGCTACAAAAGTGAGCTCAAGGCCAGCCTGAACTGCACAGTGAGACCCTGTCTCAAAAATTAAAAAAAATATATATATATGAGGGGAAATCCTCAGATATAAATTTAAAGAGATCTAAGAAGTAAACCTTTAGACCTCCACTGTCCTTTACAGTCTGGAGTTCTGCAGTGTCATTTTTTAAATTCATTACTCCAGTGTAAAAAGTGAAGGTTTTTTGATTTTGCTTTGATTTGCTTTTTTCAGTTCTAGGGATTAAAGCCAAAGTTTTCATCCAGCTACCTGCCCAATAGCATTGATTGATTGATTGATTGATTGATTCGTTCATTGATTCATTCATGCATTCAGAGACAGGGTTTCAGTGAAGCGCTAAATTGACCAGACTGTCCTTCACTTTATGATTCTTCTGTCTCAGGCTCCTAGAGTGCTGGGATTATAGACATGTGTCACCACATTTAGCTTAATGTCAAATTTTCAAAGAATAATTACATTTCCTGTTTTTATTACTTAGTTGTCTTCTTATTTTAAACTAACCAAAACAATGTTCTCAATTAGTTCTTCTAAATAAAATTGCAAAGTAGACTGCATATGAGGTTTTTTGTTTGCTGTCATATTTTTGGCTTTGCACGTAAGAATTGAGTGGGTCTTTTTTTTTTTTTTAACTTTCTGAAGGTTTCCTTTCTGTACATTAGTACATAAGTTTTAATGAGTAATATGTGGTTGTAAATAATATAACGGTAACAATTTTTTCTATATTTTAATCTCTGGGAATGTAGACAAGGTTGATTGATCATTCTTTTTGTTCCATAAGATATTGAAGTCTGTTGTTTGTGGTATCAGTTGCCTCCTTGAAATTATTCTAAATCTTTTTTGTGATATTTTGTTTTATATTAGGGGGTGTGCTTGTTTATTTTAGTATTTTGTTGTTTGTTGTTTTATTTGTTAGTATTTTTTTGAGATAGAATCTTGTTATGTAGTTTAGACTGGCCTTGAATTGAATATATAGTTCAGGCTGATCTATGATTCATGGCAATTCTGCCTCACTCTCCCAAGTGCTGGGATAAGGGACTCACACCACCGTGCCCTGCTGTACATCCTTTACAAAGCAAACAGGGGCCTGCAGGATGGCTCAGTGGTCTAAAGCGTCTGCTTAGGAAAGCTTAGGTGGCTTCAGGGACCGAGGTTCCATCCCCAGCACCACATGCTACACCAGCCCTGCCCTCAGGGCAAGCTGAGCCAGCCATAAAAATAAATAAACAAACAAACAAAAGTCCTGAAACAAAGAAAAAAAAGCAAACATTCTGCGTGTGTGTGTGTGTGTGTGTGTGGGCACGCCTGTGTGTGTACAATTTCTAATTTTCAAATAAATCCTTTTTTGGAAATACAGAGAAAAGGAAAACAAGAAATAGTTATTTCTATTGATTGTTTTCCAAAACTCGTCTAGTAAAATTAGAATCTTTCAAAATTGGGTTATTCTAAAATAAATATTAACAGTTCTTTTTTAAGGACTTAAATCTGGTAGCAAAAGTACTACAATCAGAAAAACAACCTCCACTAAACACAATCCTTTCTCTATTTTTCTCTCTTTTTTATTGCATTTAATAAGAAATAACAATGTAACAATTTCAAAACATGTTAGTAGTACATTTCCAATATTTGATACAATGCATATTATTGTCCTACTAGTAGTTGTACAGAGCACAGTGTGTATACATCATAATTTTCCTAATCATTATTGGTGCAAAAGATTTCTTCTCATTGAACTAAAAGTAGTTGTATACATAATCCAATGTTCCATAATCACAGTGGGTTATTGGCAGAACTGGCAATGTCAGAAGCTGCTGATTTAAGCCTTTTACAGCTCAACATACTAATCTAGCTTTACATTTTATGCCTCGTGGTTAAACTTTTCTGCTGGGTGGTTAAGGGCATGTTAGAGCAAGACCTGTATAACAAAACATGGAACCTTTGTATTTCTCAAGGTCAGTCAAATCCCCTCAGGACTTACTTTGAAACCATGTACAGTGCTTTGTAGAACTGTTGTATCACCCATCTGGATGAGTCACGGCTGTTGTTTGACCAATTTGCTCTCTGTGAAAGCCTGAGACAATGTTTTTTCTTTGGGTGACTCTCCTTAGGTACACTGTATATCTTCAGTCTCTTTCCTCTGTAGCTCCATAATCTCCATGAACAGAAAATTTGGGAAACCACTGAGTTATAGGATGTTATAGCACAGATTCTTTATGCCCGAGGTCCTCACCGTGAGTTCAAGACCAGTCTGAAGTATATAATGAAACACTGCATCAAAGAAAGAAAAGAAAAGAAGGAACAAAGAAAGGAAGGACAGGTGGACTTTTGTTCAAGAATTAAGAGTTTCATGACCAATAACAAAATATTAAACAAAGCTCAAAGTACTTCTGAGTTGGAACCCTGTTCATTGTTGTAAGCTCCAGAAGTTGACACTGGGTGTAAGATTTAAATGTGTAAACCCTTTTTTTATTTTAGAAAGGACTTTCTTAATTACATAGCAAATCATAGAATGATGCAATAGGCTGCCTGAGAAGAAGTAAACTTGAGTTATTCAGGGATAGAACTAGGATTTCTGATGAATTCTGTAAAGCAGATAAATGCACTGGAGGATGGATTACATGATATTCATCTAAATTTGATTGATCGTGGGCTGAGAAGATAACTCAGTGGAGTAAGTGCTTGCCTGTCAAGCACAAAGTCCTGAGTTCAATCCCTAGTACTTAAAAAGATATTGATCTCTATCCCTGGTACTTAAAAAAATATTGATCTCTATCCAGCTGAAGAATATTGATTCAAAAAGAATAATCAATGCCTGTTTGAAAAATTTAACACCTTCAAAACACCTTGTATTTTTGTAGTCTTCCTCTGAAATTTAATAAAAAGATTTTGCATCAAGTATGGTGGTGAATTTCCTTAAGGTGGGTTTATGTATACTGCAGAATGCTACCAAAATCCCATACACTTACATAGATTTACAACACTGGTGGATACTTCACTTTTAATTGATTTCTGTGTATTAGTTTTCTTTTCATTGGGGCAAAATACCTTACATATGTTAAATTAGAGGTTTAATTTGGTTTTTGGTTTAGTGTACAGTAGTTGGCTCTAGGGCAGCAGCAGGAAGTGGAAGGTACAGGAAGCAGGAGTGGGGAGGACAGTGATGCCTCCAGCCAGGCACTAGCTCCTAACAACATATTCCACCCTAAACTCATCAGTGATTAAATCCTTTGGTGAGTATAGTACCCCCACCATCCTATTTGTCCAAAAACATAAGACATTGGGAGACATTTTAGATTTAAACAGTAACACAGAGGTTAGCTTGAATTTCTTGATATTTTTACAATTCTTGTTCTGTCACATAGCTGATAGTATCTGTTCTCTTCCCAATTTAGTATAGCTATGGGATTTCCCATGTGTAGGCTGGTCCATGATGTGGAATGTTCAGGCTGTCAGAAGATAAACCTCTGGGTAAATGAGAAAGAACACAAAGTTGTTCTTGCTTGCATTTGTGCACTTTTACAACCCAAACATTAGCACATATTAATTCCTGAATAACTTGCAGGGACATCATGAAGATTATAGTTAAATAAGCTGCAAGAGTTCCCCAAGTGACTAGAAATGTATTTTAATATAACTTTTACATTATTTACTGCATAATTTTATATTAACTTCGTAATTTCTTGTACTTGCAAAAGTGGAACAATTTCCTTTTTGCACAGTGTAATGCACTTATAATCCTCTGAACATTTCTAGTGTGGCAAAAAAATTATCTTTATTGCCAGTAGCTTAAAACCTATCAGAGATATAACATGACTCAAGAATAGTTCAGAGACTTTTCTTGCCTCCACTTCCTCATGCATACACACTGCTAGTATTAGCTAAGGTCTTCTTTGGTTTTTTCCTTTCTTCCATTCTTCAATATTGAATTTATAGTATACACAAATAAAGAAATAGAATTGAAGCTAGTATTACTATAAATCCAACAATCAGATGGGCATGGTGGTGCACACCTGTCCTCCGAGCATTCTTGGATATTGGGGCAGTAATATTATAAATCCTAGGTGAGTCTGGACAAATTTAGTAACTTGCTGAGACCCTGTCTCAACATAAAATGAATATAAAAAATTGACATGGAATTAAATTCAACTCAAGGGTACTCATCTCAGTGGCCTTGGGTTCAATATCCTGTAGTGCAAACAAAAGCAAAATTAAAAAAAAAACTTTTCTTGCAAATGTAAAACTTCTTTCTTCAAAATATTTTTAAAATTTCAGTCCTTGCAAAGTAAAGGTTGTCTGATCTAAAGTATAAAACTGCCCTGTTTTTAATAAGTACTTTTACTTGAAGTTACAATTTACTTTGACAATTTTGTCAACTTATTAAATGTATGTTTATATATACACATGTATACACTTCATTGTTTTTTCCAACTTCTTTTGGTTGTCTTTTGCCGCCACCATTATTTTATTTTTGGAATATTTTCTCTCTCTTGCCTTCAAACGAACATTCTCCATTTTGTGAGTACTTTTTTTTTTAAACTTTTAAAAAGAATCATGAAACAGTTTCAAAACACGTCACTAGTCATTCTCAATAATTGATACAATGCATATTGTTGTCCTCATAGTAGTTATACAGAGCACGGGATGTAGACATGATAATTTTTCTAATCATTGTTGGTACAAAAAGTTCTCATTGAACTATATGAAAGTAGTTGTATACGTAGTCCAATATTCTATAGTCGCACTGGGCTATTGGCAGAACTGGCAATGTCAGAAGCTACTGATTTAAGCCTTTTACAGCTCAACATACTAATCTAGCTTTACGTTTTATGCCTTGTGGTTAAACTTTTCTACTGAGTAGTTAAGGTCATGTTAAAGCAAGACCTGCATAACAAGACATGGAACTCTTGTTTCTCCTGAGCTCAATCAGATCCCCTCAAGATTTACTTTGAAAGCATGTATAGTACTTTGTAGAACTGTTGTGAGTATCAGCTGTCTAGATGATTCACAGCCATTGCTTGACCAGTTTGCTCTCTCTGAAAGCCTGAGAGAATGTTTTCTGTCTATGTGACTCTCCTTAGGCACATCATCAATCCCTTTCCTGTGTGGCTCCATAATTTCCTTCAACAGAAAATTTGGGAAACCACTGAGTTATAGGATGTTATAGCACAGGTTCTCTTCTGTCCTAGTCCTCACTCACCTGGAAGGGCTAGGGCCAAAATATTGGCAATCCTTGTTGCCTTTCTTTTTCTCAAATTTTTGGTCTGCAAATTTACATTCTTAGCCCTCCAGAAGAGAAGCTTCGTGATACTATTACTCTATAACAGCTACTTGAGTTTAACATCACTGTCTTTCTGAATATCAAAGACCTTAGACCTAACTTGAAATTGGTATTCTCCATCAATCATTGATATTCTAATAAATCTCTATAGAGCGTGATGAAAGCAGTTACAAATTTTACACAGAAGTTTAGAGATCTAAATATATACAAAATTGTAGCCAGTCAATCCTACGGTACTTTTCCCAGTCTCTTACTCTCATCTAATACCCTTTTTTGTTTTCTTGGAAAACGGCCATTTACTTGAGAGAGAGTACAGCAACAACCAAAATTATATTAGAAGCAGCACACATCCAAAAGATCTGAATCACAGTGATTCTAAGTATAGTTCCAGCAATACACATTCCTATTCTCAGTGCGAAAAACTCCCTGGAGGTTCCTAGGATCATTACCCAACCCATAACGCATATACAAGTGCGTGGTCTTCTTCCTGCCACAATCTCGTATCTCCTCTGTTTGCAGTCACTTCATTGTTTAAACCTTAAGTCCTTGATTTCCATTCAGGTGTGTTATACGTTTCCATTTTTATTACTTCTTTTGACTATATGATATTTATACATGTAGGTCTGGTTTATTTCATTTATGAGTATATCTTCAAGATACATCCAATTATATATGAAGTCTTCTATTTTGTCATTATTTGTAGCTGAGTAATATTCTATTGTATAAAAATACCACCTTTTCTTCAATCATTCTTCTAACAATGGGCATTTTGGTTGTTTCCAAGATTTGGCTATTACAAATTGGGCTGCTATAAACATAGGTGCACAGATATCGCTATGGTATGATGTTTTCAGTTCTTCTGGGAAAATTCCCAGTAGGGGGATAGCTGGGTTGAACAGAACTTCCAATTCTAGTTTTGTAAGGATCCTCCACACTGCTTTCCAGAATGGTTGCACCAGTCTGCATTCCCAACAGTAGTTGTGAAGGGTTCCTTTTTCCCCACAGTCTCTCCAACATTTATTGTTGGTTGATTTCTTTATGATAGCCATTCTTTCTGGAGTGAGATGGTATGTTGTTGGGTTCACATTTCATAAATGACTAGCGATGTGGAACATTTCTTCATGCATATATAGGTTTGTTGAATTTCTTTCTCTGAGAAGTGTGTGTTCATCAAAAGATGTCCATTTCTGAAGTGGGTCTTTGAATTTTGTTTTTTTTTTGTTTTGTTTTGTTTTCCATCTTTTTGAACAGATTTAATGGAAGAGACAGAAAATACACCAGTAAACACAGATGATTTCACATGGTCATGTGAAAAATGATGACTTGGGGAGAGAGAAAAGAACAGAAAAACAACTTGAGACTAGATATAGATGGCTTCAATATATTTGAACTTAAAATTTATGTTGTAGATAGAGATACAGTGGCAACCTAACTTGTCAGGTTAGTAAAATCAGACCTTTCTAGAAAAACGAATTTTGATACATGAAGGGTCTTTGAATTTTGGAACCCTAATATTTTTTGATTCTTCATAAATTCTAGATAGAAGATCTTTGTCTGAATACTTATTAGTTAAATTTTTTTGGAAATTTGTGGGTTGTCTTTTCACTCTATTGGTAATTTCTTTTGATGTACAAAAACCTCTCAGCTGGAGGAGTTTCAAGTTATTGATTCTTTCAAGTGTTAAACGTGCATTTTGATTTTGGTCCACGAACTCTTTGCCTGCCCAGATGTCTTCAAGATTTCCTCCTTTCTCATTCATGAGATTTAGTTTTTCTCTTTTAATATTTAGATCCTTATCCATTTTTGACTTTAGTATAGAGCATGGCAATAGACCTGGGTCAGGTTTTAGTTTCTGGCATGTAGAAAGCCAGTTTTTACAGCACCATTTATCAAAGAGGCTATCATTTTTCCAGTAAACATGTTTGGCCTCTTTGTTGAAGGTAAGATGGATGAGTGTGTTCGTATTTGCTTTTACGTCTTCTAATCTATTCCACTGTTCCTCAAGTCTATTTTTTTTTTTTTTTTTGCTAATACCATGCTGATTTTTATCACAGTAACTCTGTAGTATAACTTTAGGTCAGGAAGCTTCCTGCCTTATGTTTGTTGCCCAGGATTGTCTTTGCAATTCTGTCTTTTCTGGTTCCAAATAAATTTTAGGAATGATTTGTACAGGTCTGTGAGGTATCATGATGGTATTTTGGTATGGATTGCATTAAATCTGTATAAAAATTTTGGGAGTATGGTCATCTTCTCAATGATGGTTCTTCCTGTCCAGGAGCAGAGAATATCTTTTCCTTTTCTGAAATCTTCTAGGATCTCTTTTTCAGAGTACCATAGTTTTCCTTGAATAGATCTTTTACTTCTTTAGGTAGATTAATTCCCATGTATTTCATTTTCTTAATTGCTATTGTAAAAGCTATTGTTTTTCTAATTTCTCTCTTAATGTGTTTGTTAGCGGTGTAGAGGCATGCTGCTGACTTCTGTGTCATGCTTTTATCCTGCTGTGCTACTGAATTTGCATATTCTGTTACCTTATTGGTAAAATTTCTTGAGTCTTCCAAGTAGATTTTCATGTCATTTGCAGATAATGATAGTTTAACTTCTTCTTCACCTGTTCTTATTCCTTTTATTTCACTCTCTTGTCTAAGGGCTGTAGCTAATAATTTCAGAACTATAATGAATCTTTGTCTTGCACCAGATCGGAGAGTAGAAGACTTCAGTTTTTCCCCACTTAGAATTATGTTAGACGTTGGATTTTCATAGATAGCTTTTATCACCTTGAGGTAGAGGCCCTCTATTCCAATTTTCTGTAGGACTTTGAGCTTGAATGAGTGTTGGATTTTGTCAAAAGCCTTTTATGCATCAATTGAGATTATCATTTTTGGCTTTGGCTCCATTGATATAGTGTATTCAATTGATATAGTGTATTACATTTATAGATTTACGTATATTGAACCATCCTTGCATCCCTGGGATGAATCCTACCTGACTATAGTGTATAATCTTCTTGATAATTTGCTGTAATCTAGTGGTGAGGATTTCACTGAGGATTTTTGCATCTGTGTTCATGAGGGAAATTGGCTTGCAGTTCTCTTCTTTAGTTGCATTTCTTTCTGGTTTTGGTAGCAGTGTTGTGCTTGCCTCTAGGAATGATTTGGGAGGGTCGCTTCCTTTTCAATTTCACTGAAGAGTTTGACAAGTATTGGAAGTATGTCTTCTGGAAATTTCTTGTAGAATTCAGTGGTCAATCCATCAGGTCCTGTACTTTTCTTTGTCAGTAGGCTTTTTATTACATTTTGTATTTCATTGGTTGTCATTGGGTTATTGAAAGTTCTTATATATTCTTAATTCAGTTTTGGTAATTTATGCCTTGCTAGGAATCTGCCCATTTCATCTGTGTGTTCAATTCTGTGAGAGTAAAGATTCTCAAAGTAGCTATTAATGATCCTCTGAATCTCTGCTGGGTCTGTAGTACTTTCACCTTTTTCATTCCTTATTGCTTGAATTTGAGTCCTTTCTTTCCTCTTTTTGATGAGATTAGCTAGGGTCTTATAAATTGTATTTAAACTTTCAAAGAACCAGACTTTTGATTCATTAATTATTTGTATTGTTTTCTTTGTCTTAATTGAATTAATTTCTGCTCTAATCCTTATCATTCCTCCCCTTTTTGGGCTTTCTGTTTGGTTTCTCTTCCTTTTCTAGTTGGTTTAGGTGCTGCATAAGAGTATTTATTCATTCCTGTTCTGTTTTCTGAATGTCTGAATTCAGAGCTATAAATTTCCCTCTAAGAACTGCTTTCATTACATCCTATAAATTCCAGTACATTGTGTTGAATTTTCATTAAAATGTAAATATTGCTTAGTTTCTTGTTTAATTCCATCTGTAACCCACTGATTGCTGAGAAGGATGTTGTTTATTTTCCATGTATTTCTGGAGTTCTTGTGGTTTCTTTTGTCATTTATTTCCAGTTTCATTGCACTGTAGTGAGATAATATGCATCGGACAATTTCTTTTCTCTTGCAAATACTTAAGCATGACCTATGGCCTAGTATGTTGTCTGTTTTAGAAAATGTCCCAGGTACAGCTGAAAAAAATGTTATACAGAAGTGCTTGGGTGGAACACTCTGTGTATTTCCACTAAGTCCTGTTGTTCCATGTTCTGTATTAGTTCTGCTACTTCTTTGCTAATTTTTTGTCTACTTGACCTATCTTTTTGGGTTAATGGGGTGTTAAGGTCTCCTGTTAAGATTATGGTGTTGGATATTAGATTTTTTATGTCCATTACCATTTGTCTTATATACCTTGGTGCTCCTGTGTTGAGTGCATGCATATTTATGAGTGTTACCACTTTTTCTTGAAATTTTCCCCTAATCAGTATGTAGCAGCCTTCTTTATTTCATTTGATCAATCTTGGTTTGAAGGTTAGGCTGTCTGCAAACAGGATTGTTACACCTGCTTTTTATCTGAGGTGCTGGGTCATGTAGTATTGTTCTCCACCCTTTAACTTTTAGCCTATGAGTTTCTTTGTGAGTTAAGTGCATTTCTTGTATACAGCATATTGTTGGATTTTGTTTCCTTACCACTCTGCCAGTCTTTTTCTTTTAATTGGAGAATTGAGTCCATTTACATTTATGGTTATAATCGAAATATATTGACTTGTAATTGTTGTATGTTTTACTTACTACTGTTTACCTCTTTTTATCCTGTGTTTTATTGGTTTCCCTATTTGGTGCATTCTTTCTGTTGTCACTTGTGGAGTTTGGGTTGTTTATCTCCCTCTGTAAAATATTTTTAGTTGCCTGTAGGGTTGGCTTTGACATCATGAAATTCTTTAGTTGTCCCTTGCCATGGAAGTATTTTGCTTTTCCCTCATACTTGAAAGAGTTTTGAGGGCTATCCCAGTCTTGAGTGGAATTTATTTTCATGGAGGACTTGAAGAACTCTATTTCCTGCTCTTCTTGACTGTATGGATTGTGAAGAGAAATCTGCTGCATTTCTGGGATCTTGACTCTTTTATGTCTGAGTGTGTTTTTAGTTGGGTTGATATTATTTGGAGTCCTTTATGCTTCAGTTACCTGAATGTCTGATTGTTTTCTCATATTTGGGAAGTTTTCTGCTATTACTTCTGCCCATATTCTTTTTATATCATTTTTATTGACTCCTTGTTTCACCTTGATTCCTATTAATCTCACATTGTTCATTTTTGCATCATCTTGCAGATGCTGAATTATTTTTCCTGCATTCTGGTTATTTTGAAGAGATCCTTTCTTACCTTTTCACTTTCTGTGACTGTCTTCAAGATTGCAAATTCTATCTTCACTTCCATTCAGATGGTGTTGCCAGCTTGTGGTTGATATTTTATTTTCTTGTATATCTCTTTGAAACTGTTTCATGCGATCTATTTTTTTCCAATATTGCTCATTCAGGGATTCCATTATTTTTCTATTCCCCTCTAATTCGTTATCAATGTCTTCTTTAGAGACATTTTTAAGTCTTTCATTATAATTAACCTTTCTTTTTTCTACTTCAGAGGTTATTTCTGATCTGATTTCCTCTATACTTTTCTACATTTTTTTTACTTCAGACTTTATTAAGTCAGATGTGTCTTTTTTATGTCAGAGGTTATTTCTGATTTAGAGATTTCAGCTGCATGGTTCCTGCTTTCTTGTACAGTAGTGTCTGTTGTATTTGTCTGAGTGGGTTTGAGATCTGAAGTTGCATCTTGCTCCATCTCTGTCATTTTGTATAGCAGTGATCTATGACCTTTGGTGTAGATTTTTTGTGAAATTACACCATTAGTGCCTAGAGAAATTCAGGTCTTGTTCTACCAAGTTTGATCTTGTCCAGATGTGCCTGCCTGCATCTGGCTGCTGTGCTCATGTTATTCTTAGTGCAGCTTTTGGTGGCGACCCTGTGCTTCCCTAAGCAAATACTTTGTCCACTGAGCTATACCACTGGTCCTAAATAATATATAAAAAAATAAATAATATATAAATTCTACAGATAAACTGACAGATTTGGAAAGTTGAACCCAACTCCTCTGTTAAGAAATAATTTTTTCAAGCATTACTTGTATTGGCACATAATAATCTCTTCCCACCTAGTATACCTTTTACTTCAAGAAAACTATCTATAGGTTTCTTTAGGCTAGAATTATTTTAGATTTTTTTTGTAGTGCTAGGGGTGGAACCTGAAATCTTTTAAATGCTAGGCAACCGCTTGACAACTGAGGTATATTCTCAATCCTTCCATAAAAAATTTAAAAATAAAATTATTAGTTATCATATGAAGTGACATATTAGGGAGAGTTCTTTTGTGCCCGAGATTTTTTTTGTTATATTTTTATTGATACATTTTGGGAGGTACTGGGAATCATGCCCAGGACCATGTGCTTGTCAAGCAAGTGCTGTGCTGCTGAACTATATCCCTGGCCCGATTACTACATATTTATAGTACATGATGATTACACTTGCCATGAGGAGTTAGTACATGTAAATAACATATCTTACTTTTTTCCATTCCCTTTACCACCCCTTTTTCCCCCTTCCTTCCATCTCTTGGTCCTCTTCCATTATAGAACACCTATTTCCTATTTCCTACAATCTTATATTTTACTCTTTTTGTAGTTTGAGTTTCTGATATAAGAGAAAACATACAAAATGTAAATATGTTAGTCTGATTTATTGCAGTTAACATACTTCCCAGGTGCATCCATTTTACTATAAATGATGTAAGTTATTTTTTCTTTATGGAATATTACTGCACTATATATAAGTGGCACAGTTTCTTTATTTATCTATTGCTGAACATACAGGCTGCTTCCAAGATTGAGCTGTATTAGTTGTCTTGCGATAGATATAGATATGCATGTATCACTGCAATATGATGACTTTTTACTCTTTTGGAAAATACCTAGAAGGGAAATAACTGGATCAAATGAAATTTCTAGTTTTAATTTTTGAGAACTCTCTGCACTGATTTCCATAGTGATCATAGTAGTGTACATTCCACCTAACAATATAGAAAGGTTCTTTTCTCACTTCTGCCTTGCCAATGTTTGTTATTACTTGATTTCTTATTGATAACTATTCTTTCTGGAATAAGGTAGAATCGCACTGTTGTTTTACTTTGCATTTCTTTAATGGCAAGAGATGTTGAATGTTTTTTCATATATTTCCTAGCTATTTATACTAGTTTTCTTTGAGAAGTGTCTATTAGAACTTTTATATTGGGGGTCTAATTTGGCGGTATCCTTCTGTATTCTAAGTATGAGTCCTTTGTCTATGAAATAACTGACAAAGTTGATGTGTCTGTGAACTGTGTCCAGGTCATCATGGTGGAGAGTCAGCATGGTACAGGGACCCAAGGATGTACTGCTCTTAGACTGACTTCTGTTTTCCTCCCCCTGGTTAACCTCTAAATTACTATTTTATTATTCATATACCAAGCTTTCCCCATTCAGTGCCTGTTAGGACACCTCATGGCCCATATAAGCTCCACCCCCAATCCAACCCAAAAAGTTCTGTCTCCTTGCCTCCTCCCCAAGGGATCTTGTTTCTCCTTGGCAGCCCTCCTGTGCCAAGTAATAACAATTTCTTTAATTTTCTCCCACTTCTTTTTTAAGCCAGAGGAAGAAACTTTACAAGCATATTTTTCTGTTTCTCCACTCAGGTTGTTTCCTTTGCATAGAAATATTTTAATTTGATATGATTTTATTTGTTACTTCTTATATAAACAAGGTTCTGTTCAAAATGACCTAGCCTGGGCCCGGTGGGATGGCTCAGTGGTCTAAAGCGCCTGCTTGGGAAAGCTTGGCCGGCTTCAGGGACCGCAGTTCGATCCCCGGCACAACATGCTGCACCAGCTCTGCCCTTGGGGTGGGCTGAGCCTACCATAAAAATGAGTGAATAAACAAACAAAGGTTATGAAACAAAAAAAATAAATAAATAAAATAAAAATTATTAAAAAAAAATGACCTGGCCTATGTCTTAAAGAATTTTACATATTTATCATAAAATAGCTTGTTTCTCTTTTGACATTTAGATCTTTCTTCTGTTCTAATTTTAGTTTTTACCTGGTGAGAGTTATGGGTCTACATTCAGTGTTCTGCATATAGATAACCAGTTATCCCAACCAGTTTCAGTAAAGGGACAATACTCCGTCTAGTGTACTTTTTTTCAAACCTTTGTTAAAATCAGTTAGCGGAATGTGTATGACATTTTGCATCTGCTATTCTGACCCACTGACCCATTCTTATTCCTGAAAGAATAGTTATCAATAAGAAATCAAGTAATAACAAACGTTGGCAAGGCAGAAGTGAACAAAGAACTTTTCTATATTGTAAGTTGGAAAGTAAACTACTATGATCACTGTGGAAATCAGTGTGGTGAGTTCTCAAAACTAGAAATTTCATTTGACCCAGCTATTCCTCTTCTATATGTCTGTATCTGTGCCAGTACCATGCTACTTTAATCTCTTGTCTTATTGCTCTAGCTAATGTCTGCAAACTATATTAAAGAGAAGTGGTAATAGTGGATACCCTTGTCTTATTTCTGGTTTTCAAGGGAAAGTTTTATGATTTTTCCCCATATGATATGATGCCAGCGATATCTTTGCCATAAGTGGCTTTTATAAGATTAAAATGTCCTTCTATGACTATTTTCATTTTTAACATTTTTATTGTATAAATTTAACAATGGTTATATTACATATTTTCATCATCATATCAGTTTAGATTAATACATATAGGTATATAAGATTGAGTAAACAATTAAACATTCACACATTCAATCAACGTTACTTTTTTTCTTTTCCCATTTCTTATTTTAAAAGTTGACACATTGCATATTGTCCTCACAATAGTTCTACAGAGCACTGTGTGTGGGCATGACCCACCACCCTATTGATGTTGCTAAGAAGAAAAAAAAAAGGAAAGGAAAGGAAAAAGAAGAAGAGGAAGAGGAAGAAGAAGAAGAAGAAGAAGAAGAAGAAGAAGAAGAAGAAGAAGAAGAAGAAGAAGAAGAAGAAGAAGAAGAAGAAGAAAAAGAAGAAGAAGAAGAAAAAGAAAGGAAAAAAATTCTTCTCTTTGGACTAAGAGGAAGCAGATGTATATTCAGACTATGACTGTTTTCTTCAAAGCCTTTACGATTGGATTTTTTGTCTAAGTTTCTGCATCTATTGAGATGATCATGTGAATTTTGTTTGCTTCCATTTATGTGATGATGTATTATATTTATTGATTTGTATGTGTGATGCTATTCCTACATCTCTAAAGGTAAAACTCACTGGTAATGATGTAGGGCCTTTTTTGATGATTTGTTGAATTTTGTTGGTAAGTATCTTGTTAAGGATTTTTGTGTGTATGTTCATTAAAGAGACTGGCCTATGCTTCTTTTTTGGTTGGGTCTATTCCTGATTTGGGAATCAATGTATTGCTAGTTTCAAGGAAAGACTTTGAAAATACTTCTTTCCTTTCAATTTCACTACAGGGCTTGGGAAATATCTATGTTACATATCCTATTAATGATTATGTTAGTGAAGATGGAGTGGGGAGTGGGGAATAGCAAAATAATAGAGAATTTGAAAAATTAATGTAAGATAACGAGGAGAGAAGTCTGAGATAAAAGATCCCATTAAAGGGTAAAATGATATTAATAAAATTACATACAGGTAATAGCAAAGAAAAAAGGAAAACTTAAGAATCAAAGAAAAGTTTTAAAGGAAAAAAGTTAAAGGAAAAGAAACAAATGGAGCAAAGAGAAAGAAAATAATTCCCTAAGCCCCCAAAATCCATTAAAAAGAAAGAAAAATAATTGAATTCAAGAAATAACTTTTCTGTATATTTTTGAATGAGTGGTTTCTTCTTAGGAATTGCAGTTCACATTTTCTCTGCCTAGATCTATGGCCTTTGATTTGGTGAGCTATCCCCATTTGAGAGCGCCCTCTGTCTATTCACCATAGACTGTAGCAGCTGTCCATGCTGAGGCAAGCCCTTGCTCATGTTGGTAGATGGGGAAAGCAATCAGCACTCTGACCTGTGCTGGATGTAGGCAACAGGTCAAGGGTTAAAGCACAGTCCACTATATTTAGTACCAGTATTTTCAGATCCAGCCACTTCCTAAACCACGCACACAGAGCGTGGCTTCACTCCATTGAGGATAGGACCCATGTGCTTTGTGGCCCACACTTCAATTTTTCAAGGGATCTGTGTCTAGCCTGAACCCTCTTTGCTACTGTCTTCCATGTGTCTTTTCTCACCCAGTCAACATGGGAAGTTAAAACTTAAAACCTTGAAGAGAATTTGTTGTTTTATTTGTTCTTAAATAATCAACACATTCTCAAAATGGTGCCTGATTAAATGCTAGATAGCACTATAATGAGCCCTCATTGGGGCCCTTCTCAAACTGTTGCCTGCTTTGCAGAAGGAATACTTTCATAGTAAACCAATGTGTTGTCTTTGCACTTGGATTTTCTGGGGACTAGCACTGTTGGTTCAGTCCATTGTTTCTTTCTGGAGCACCCGACCCTATGTCTGTGGAGACAGGTTCTCCTCACTGGGAGTCAGGGTAGGCTTCCAGACTGCATCATTTTTTTTCTCTGCATTGTGCTTCAGTTCCCCAACTTGTTTATAGCTTCTAATTTTCCTTATAGTTCCCTTGTGATTCCTGGAGATTTACTTCTTTTTTTACTTTTCAAGAAGTTAGTTTCCAAGTGTCTCTATTCTGAGTCATAGAGAGGCGGCATTTTGATGCTGATTGCTAATTTGTTTCTCCTGATCCCTTAATTTTTGTTATGTTTCATAACTAGATGTCTCCCAGGAGCCTCATGTGCTTGTGGGTAGGGCTCTCACTATGTGATTCCTTTATGGGAATTTATTATTGGCTTGCTGTTAGAAGGTAGGTCACTGGGGCTATGACCCAGAGAGTTTATCTCTTTCCTTGGTTCCTCCCTTCATCGTTTCTCTCCTTGGCTGCATGATATCCTCCACCACACCTTTGGACCATGCTGTTCTGCCTTGGAAATAGGCAACAATGAGCTAAAATATGAACCAAAATAAAACAGTCCTCCTTTTAAATTTCAAGTGTTGGGTATTTTGTCCCAGTAATAAGGATGTAAGAAGATTATTTTTACTTATCTCTTATAAAACCTTTATTTCAATAGTCTTTTCATTGTGACAGGTCTTCTGGTTGGAACTCTTGACTCAGTTTTGGACTCTACTGCTAAAGTGGCTCCCTTTCGTATCCTACACCAGACACCAGATTCTCAAGTTTACTTGTCAATTGCATGTGGTGAGTATGAATTTTTAAATTTACGATTCAAATTAAATAAGGAAATTAAGAAATTAAATATTTAAATATATACTGTCTCATTATTTTGAGATCTAGGAATGAGTTCAATGTGCAACTTTACTTTTGAGAGAACTAACAAGACCACTATTTATTTAAAGTTTACTAATTATTGGGAATTTAAAAATGCATTACACAGTTCACTTTTTATTTACAGTTTCAGTTTCTCATACTAGAGAGTCAATACAATATTTACACAGTTAAGTTACATCACTTAAGATGAAATAAATCACACCCATATGTGTAAACATTGTACTGTGTCCTTAGTTTAAGAACCTGAAAGAGTAAATAAAATCTGAAAGGCCCAACAAGTAATATGAAAGCGAAATAAACTGTTCAAAGAAAAGGAACAACTGGGATGAAGAAAGGGAGGAAAGAGAGAGAGAACATATATGCATATACACAGGATAGCTTGGATAATTGTACTGCTGATTTCTGTTGGGCTATTGGAAAGAGCAGTTAATACCTAAATTTTCACTCTTCTTAATTTTCTTGACCAATTTTGCATGATATTATCTGGTAATCTGAACAGCTAATTTGAAGACAACAATATGCAACATAACAATCTTTGTTGAGTTCCTTTTTGTGTAACCAAATCTTGTATTGTTTGTAATTTTTTTTTTACTATTTTTTTGGTCTTTTTGAGACAGGTTCTCGCTATGCAGTTCAGGCTGATCTTGAGGTCACTTTTGTAGCCCAGGCTGGTCTCGAATTCACATCGATCCTCCTGCCTCAGCCTCCTGAGTGCTGGGATTACAAGCGTGCACCACCACACCCGGCTACTATTTTTATTCTCTTTAAAAAATAAAAACAAGTATGGCCTCAAGGTCCATCCATTAGCTATAAAATGTCTAATAAAACTTATGAAATAGGAAAAAATTGTTTAAAGGAAAGGTCAACTAAGGAGGGGAAGGGAAAAGAAAAAAGGGAAAAAATGGAAACAAAGGTTTGTAAATAAGGAAGACAAAAGGAGTTGAAGGAATGGGGAATAAAAGAGAAAGCAAGATATATCATGTTCAGATACAAATTCCCTATGATGAATGTGATCATTATATGTATATATAAATTGTACTAATAAACTTAATTAAAAGCTTATTGATGTGGGTAACCTGAAACATGTAGAACAGAAGGACTGATTCTGAACAGACTTTTGTCGGTGCTACTGCTGCCTGACTCCCTCCTTCAACTTCTGCTTTGCACAACTGCTGAGAAGTTGAGACTTTCTCCATAAAATATGTTGTTTCATTTCAAATAACTTGGATGTGGAAAATCTGGATTTAAACATGAGTTCAAAACATAAAGAATTTCTCTTTTTTTTTTTTTTTTTTTTTTGAGACAGGGTCTCGCTATGCAGTTGAGGCTGGTCCTGCGCTCACTTTTGTAGCCCAGGCTGGTCTCGAACTCGCACCAATCCTCCTGCCTCAGCCTCCCAAGTGCTGGGATTACAGGCGTGAGCCACCACGCCCGGCTAAGAATTTATCTTAAATATAAGCCAGAAAAGGTGATTTTTATTTGTATTCTTTCTCACAGAAAGGATCATATCCTTGAAATACAAAGAAATATCCTATAGGTAATGCTACATATTCCTTCATGCCAGAGTGATTCAAATATTTCCACATTTTTATTATGAGTAAGAAAGGAAATAGGATAATTTTTCTTACTAAAGTAAGTCAACATAGCTTTTTTGTTTTTTAATCTAAAGTGATGGTTTTTTATTCTGTCTGTTATTCTTCTCACATTGCTGGGACAAATACCTGACACCCAAAATGAAGGAAGGAAAGATTTAATTACCTCACAGTTACTGGAGGTTTCAGTCCATTCTCAGTTGGCTCCAAGACAGAGGGCGGCAGCTCATGTCAGTGGCAAAGAGCAAAGAGCAAATGGGAGGAGTAGTAGCAACAATGGCATCAGAGCTGTCTCTTTGTCTCTCTTATATTGCATTTAGGCTGTTCACCTCAGGCTGGGTGTAGCACTCACACCCATAATCCCAGCAGTACTGAGCCCCATAGTCCCAGCCTTGGATTACCCATAATCCCAGTGGATCATGAGTTAATCACAGACTTTAAAAGTCCACTCCAGCTGGGCGTGGTGGCTCACGCCTGTAATCCCAGCACTTGGAAGGCTGAGGCAGGAGGATTGGTGCAAGTTCAAGACCAGCCTGGGCTACAAAAGTGAGCTCAAGGCCAGCCTCAACTGCATAGCGAGACCCTGTCTCAAAAAGACAAAAAAATAAAAAATAAAAAAATAAAAGTCCACTCCATGACTGCATGAGGCTTTGGGGGGACACCTAGATACAAATCATAACATATCACATTGTAATATTTCAAGCTTTTAAAATGTTGAATGGAGGCTCTTTCCCTTTTCCCCTTCTCAAGTAGATAACATTTTTATTTAAAAAATTATTAGTCCATATTTGCAGTATATACTAATTATAGTGACTATGGTGACTTGATATATACAGTATGCATACATGTATATATATATATATATATATATATATATGTATGTATATATACATGTATATATACATATATATATATATATATATATATATTTCTAAAAGGGAACAAAATCAAATTTCTAGATATTTTCTATACATGATCATATAGCATACAATTCATGTCTTATATTTTCCTCTAAATTTCTTTTAGTATTACTAGTGGCTTTCTCCCTTGGCTGTTTTAAATTAAATGCTATTTAAGGTGATGAAGATGACATGAGAATTCTGTAATCTTAGCTCTAAATCTTGTTCATCAAAATTATTTAGAATAAAGTTTCCTTTCTAGGGTAATAATTTTGCTTAGTGGAAGAACACTTGGTTTAACAGATGCAAAACACTGAATTCAATAACCTGTACCATGTTAGTAAATGAATGTCCTTTCTAGTTTTAAAAAAGGATGATTTTGTATAACTTACTCTCTCAAATTAAGCTGATACATGAACATAGTAGTTACCTACAGATAAGATTCCTTGTAAAGCCCCTGGTTTGTGAACATTTAAGTTGTAAACTTTTAGAGATATAAATGTATTTCACATTACAAGCATTCATGGATGTGAATGATTCTGGAAGTAGCTCATGTGTCTGCTGGGCATTGTTCCACTTGTACAGTCATACCTTGGTTCACAAACACTTTATTTCACTGTATCAGGTAATGACTAGGACTGTAGCCATCTTTCCTGTATGAACATGAACATGGCCATCTTTTCCAGAATTGTGAAACGAATTAAGTTTGTGATCCAAGGTATCACTGCCCTGCTGTATAATAATAGTTTAGTGCAATAGTATACACTAGTACAGTAATACCCTATTTCACAAATACTCTTATTCACAAACCATTTGGTTCTCAGACAGAAGTATCTGGCAAAATGTTTGTTCTATTATTGAATTTCAGGGTGAGTGACCAACTATGGCAGGTCACTCTGACATGTGTTCATTTCATCCTCTAGTTGAGATTATAGTTGCAGACAGACCTAGGAACATTTTCTGTGAAGCTTCTTTGTGTGCTTTTTAGCACATACCATACTGTAAGTATTGTTCAGTCTAGCATGGCTCCAAAGTACAGAGGAAGAAGAATGGTAAAAATAAAGTTCAGAATGGTAATGAAGGTGCCAAAAACATGCAGCGCAATAAGGAAGGTGACAAGAAAGTGCAGAGCAAGAATGGAAAGATTTTTAGGATAATAGCCATTGAATTCAAAAAGGAAATCTTAGAAAATCATGAGCATCATATTAATGTGACTGGTCTGGCCCCATAGTACACAATGGCAAAGTCAAAATCCCAACTATTTTGAACAATAAAGATGCTATCAAAGGAGCTGATGTGAAATACTGTCAAATTTGTATTACTTTTTAATGAATTTTTGTATCTTTTATTATCATTGTTTTGTATTATCTTAATAATAATAATATTTAAAAATTAAAAAATAACAAAGGAACTGATGAGGCAAAAGGAATAAAATATTTGCCAAACAGAGGACATAAATGCTGGAAAAAGTCCAAAAACTTTTGTTAATGTAGTTGAATGAGACACAGTTGATAGCATTAGTAAAGTTGTGATCTTTGAAAAAGCTAGGAAGTTGTACAGTGATTTGCTGTAATAAAACTCCTCTATAACTACAAGTGATGGATTTAAAGCCAGTAGAGGGTAGTTTAATACATTCTACCAAAGAAGTGGAATCCACAGTGATTAGATATAATGAGGCTTCTAGTTCTGACATGGCCACTGCATAAACCTACATGAAAGAATTCACGGAATTCATGAAGGATATATTGCTCAACAGCTGTTCAACTGTGATGAAATAGGACTCTTCTGGAGCAAAGTGCTGAATAGAACTTATATCTCGCAGGATGAAAAGCCATTAATAGGGCATAAGCCCATGCAGATTGATCATTTTCCATGTGCAAACATGAGTGCTAATCTAAAGATTAAGCCACTACTAATGTACCATTCTTAGACCTTTGAGCATACAAGGAACAGAATGTGAAAAAGGCCAGCCTACCTGTCATGTGGGAGGTCAGTGTCAAAGCTTCTTTCACAAAGCAGTTGTTTATAGAATGGAAGCACAAGGTAGTGCTATCCACTGTTAAGAAATGTCTTTCTAGCAGGCCGGTCTGATAGCTCAGTGGACTAAAGCACCTGCTTTGCCAGAGTGTAGTGGCCAGGGTTTGATCCCCAGTATGCCATGCCATCTCTACCCCTGGAACATGCTGAGAAAGTGACTGAGAGTGGGCATGGTGGTGTGTGCCTGTATTCCCAGCATTTGGAAAGCTAAAAACAGGAGAATCACTATGAGTCCTATCTACGTAATGAGACCCTGTATCCCCTGTCCTAAATGCATAAAAAGACATGTCTTTCTGATAACCAACCATTGTTATTCTGATGAACAGTGTCACAGCATACACTCCAGCCTTGGTGGATAAAAACACTGAGTATGACTTCATAAACGTCAAGTTCCTCCTCACAATATGAAACCTCTTGTACAGCCCATAGACCAGCAAATGATCTTAAATTTCATAAAGCTGTACACAAGGAAATTCTTCACTAGTTATTTTAACATCACTGAAGAGATGTCCTTGACTCAATCTGAAAGAAACATTTAATGTCCTCTACTACATCAAGCTCATTGAGAAAACCTGGGAAGATGTCACATACCATACCTTAAACTCAGCCTGGAGGGAATTATGGCCAGAACATGTTACTGAACATGATTTTGAAGGGTCTGATGTACAGATAGTAAAGACTGTATTCATGGGCAAGAGTATATGTCTGAGGCCAGGTGTAGTGGTGCATACCTGTAATCTCAGCGTCCAGGACTCAGAGGCAGGAGGACCATTGTGAATTTGAGGCCAACCTGGGCTATATGGTGAATTATAGCCCAGTCTGAACTGCATAGTGAAAACCTGTCTCAAAAGGATCAAAGGAAAAAGAAACAATATTGGTGTGGGTGTGATGTTGCAGTCATAGCAGAACTTGTTGAGGAACATAATGAGCTAATGATGGAAAAATTTATAGATGTGTTTGTTGAGGAACTTTCCACTGAAGAAGAGGAAGACAGGTTAACAATGATGTGATACATCCATTATGAAAAAGTGGACTGAGTGTCAAGATTTCTTTGAGGGGCGCTAACCTAAACAAAACTGTAATGCACAGTGTTGAATCTTATGAACAATAATGTGGTCTCTCATTTCTGGAGGGTTATGTGGCACCGGAAAAAATGACAATAGATAGATTTTTTTTTGTCAAAATTGGCCTTGTAGCTAAGAGACAAAGAAGAGAGAAAACCCCAGGAACATTCTGAAGTGTCCTTTTGGAGGGGTACTCTCCCTCCAAATAACCTCACCACCCACCTTCCTGTCCTACATGCCAGAAGTCTTCTCAAACAAGGTTAGAACTCTCTATATATACTATACTATACTTTTTTCATATTTTTGTGGTTAAAAAATATACATGGTTCAGAACTAATTAACCTTATTTACACTGAACCTTATGGGAAAATATCAATTGGCTCATAACCACATTGTTAGGTATGAGAATGGTTAATCTGACTTACATCCAACTTTAATGTGGAAATTTGATTCAGTTTGATTCACAGCCAGAATCACGGAACAAATTAAGTTCATAAACTGAGGTACCTTTGTACAGCGCTTAATCAGAAATCAAGATGTCCAGAATCAAGTGGAAAATGAATAATGTTATGGAGTAGGCTGCTTAGAAATGCAAAGTAGTATACATTGTATATTTGAGTAAAAGGTATAAAAGACCTATTTTGTTAGACTTATGAACAAGTCCAACTAGCAAAATTTCTCCCAGGACTGAACTCATTTGTAGGTCAGGAAATTACTACTCCAAAATTCTCAAAAAAAGGTCTTTAAAAATTTCCTCATAGCTGGAGAGATAGCTCAGTAGAATAAGCGCTTGCCTGGCAAGCACAAGGACTTGAGTTCAATCCCTGGTTCCACAAAAAAAAAGAAAAAAAATTCCACATAACTTTTGATATTCATTAAAGCTATTATTCTTGCTTTAACTCTATATTGTGACTATAGAACCTGAGTAAAATTTCTACTGAATTGTAGGAATTATGCAGTTTTAGGTCAGGCCAAATAGCTCAGCAGATTAAAGTGCCTGTAAGCAGGTGGAGGGGCTGGGGATTCAATCCCCCAGCCTGCCATGCCCACCTCGCCCCCAGGGTGCACTAAGACAGTTGAGACCGGGTATGGTGGCATGTTCCTATAATCCCAGCTCTTGAGAGGCTATAAACAGGCACATCACTCCGAGTCTGATCTAGTAGTGAGACTGTGAATACCCTGTATACCCTTCCCTGAACCATGAAAAGTCAAGTATGCAGTTTTTTATGACAATAATTTTTTTTTTTCTTTTTAAGATAGGGTCTCGCTAGGCAGTTCATGCTGACCTCGAGCTCACTTTTGTAGCCCAGGCTGGACTGGAACTCACACAAATCCTCCTGCCTCAGCCTTCTAAATGCTGGGATTCAGGCATGCACCACCACACTCAGCTGACAATACATTTTTAATGTGTCAGTGCATGTATATTATAAAACATGCAGAAAGTCAAGGTAATTCTTTTGCATGAAGTTTGCATAATCCACAATTCTAGGAAGATCTTAAAACAATTTAGGGATGGAGAGATTGGTAGATATTAAAATGTTCTTTAAATTGAAACAACTTAGAGCAAATAATATTCAGTCTGACTCTCAACAAACCACAATAACATTAGTTTAGATGGTCACTTAAAAAGAGAATTTCTAAATGGGATGACTAAACAGAGACTTCTTTCATCATTCTGCCAGGCAAAGCTTAAATCCACATTCATACAGCATGCATAAGATTGTCACAAATGTGCTGTTTTAGCCACACAGATTTGTAGGCACAATTATAGTTGTATTTAAAGACCAAAGGTTGAAATATTCATGCATATTTCTTGGTATCTATATATTATTTTAATAAAAGGCAATTTTTATTCTCTAAGTATCAGTTACTAGTATATTGTGTATAGAATTTTATATTTTCTCATGAACAATAATTATGTTTCTCTTGTCATTGTTTTCTTTCATCTTTCTATTTAAAATATACTGTCCACGTCCACGTACAGAGATTAATTAGAGAATAAATCTTTTTTTTTTTTTTTTTTTTTTTTTTTGAGACAGGGTCTCGCTATGCAGTTGAGGCTGGCCTTCAGCTCACTTTTGTAGCCTAGGCTGGTCTCGAACTTGCGCCAATGCTCCTGCCTCAGCCTCCCAAGTGCTGGGATTACAGGCATGAGCCACCACGCCTGGCTCAGAATAAATCTTAATGCCTTTGTTTCTTTATGACAGCTATTTCTGAAAGTGAGCAAATATTTTATTTCTTTTTAAATTAACTTGGTAACTATCAAGAGCAGTTTTGTTGTGGAGTTTTCCTTAAGTCTTTCATTCTGTCATAATCAGGAGCCAACAGAGAAGAAATAACCAAACACTGGGATTGGTTGGAACAAAATATCATGAAGACTTTATCTGTATTTGACTCAAATGAAGATATTACTAATTTTGTACAAGGAAAAATAAGAGTAAGTGATATGGGTATAATAATTTTTAATGGAATACTAAAATTTTTGATGCTCTTATAGAAGGATCAAGATTTTCATGAAAGGTCATTTGTTCACAGGCAACGTTTAGAATTAATAGAGGCACACATAAAAATGCTTAATAAATACTTAACAAAATTATAAGGCCGTTGGTTTATCTTTGATGCCTTTTTCTATATTCTTGGCAATATTTTCAATTAAGTATTTCTTGATTTGGAGTTTGAAAAAACCTTTTGTTCATTTAAAAGAATATGTTTAGGGGCTTGGGAGATAGCTCCGAGGCACAAGTGCCTGCTGGGCAAGTGCAAGGTCGTGAGTTCGAACCCTGGTCCCACAAAAAAAAAAAAAAAAAAAAGAATCCTAAAAGAATATGTTTAACACCTAGATTTGTGGTAGCTCCTTGTGAGGCACTGGAAAAAAACTTGTACAAACTGAGAAAATGATGGTGACCTCTCTCCTAGAAGAAGTATATATATGTACATATAACATATTTACTATAGATATATACAATTATATTGAAACAACTATTTAAACTTAAATATATTAAACATACTTTTGTTGGTAGGTAATAATCAATTTTCAGAAAATATTTTGTCTCTCCTAGGGATTAATTGCTGAAGAAGGAAAACATTCTTTTGCAAAAGAAGATGATCCTGAGAAATTTCGAGAAGCCCTTTTGAAATTTGAAAAATCATTTGGTTTACCAGAGCAAGAAAAATTAGTGACCTATTATTCATGCAGTTATTGGAAAGGACGGGTTCCTTGTCAGGGTTGGCTTTATCTTAGTACCAACTTTCTGAGCTTCTATTCTTTTTTGTTGGGATCAGAAAGTAAGTGGTTTCTGTTGCTTACCATGGCTTTGAATTTGCTGACTTGACCTATCAACTCTGTGCTAATGTTAGATGGACTTAGATTTGTGTTAAAGGTAATTAAACCATATATCAAGAAGTTGTTTTCATGTAGGGTAAATCCTTTTAGGACTGGTTACTTAACTAGAAAACTGTGAGACATATGTATGGGAAGCTTTGCATACTTGTTAATAGTGGTTATTAATAGTGGCAGTCTGGCTTTTAAATAGTTTCTTTCCTTGTTATAAACTACCTACTTGATTCAGACCATATTTTAGTGCTTGTTGTAAGCAGACTGTAAATCTAGTAGTCTAATGAACCACATTTCACTTTGCCACACAAAGAAGATCCAAACTGTACTGTTTATACCATATGTATAGCTTTTACTTGATGGTTATATAATTGGGTGACTATTATATAAAGAAAGAGATTTAAACATTAAATCAAAATCTTATTTGAACTCTTTAAAATTGTATTCATTCCTCAAATCACTGATTATTGTATATTTGTAGTGATCCTTCACAATTTTAACTAATCTCAAAATTTAAAGTGTTTTAGCTCATAGCATTTCTTAAATTGTTATTTCAAAAGACCTGATATACACATAAATCAATATGAGAATATTTAATCATGCCTACTTACAATTTTTTTGCAGTAAAACTCATTATCTCCTGGGATGCAGTCTCAAAGCTTGAAAAGACTTCAAATGTCATATTGACAGAGAGTATTCATGTGTGTTCCCAAGGAGAGGATTATTACTTTTCAATGTTTTTGCACATTAACCAAACATACCTTCTTATGGAACAATTGGCAAACTATGCCATAAGGAGACTTTTTGATAAGGAAACATTTGATAATGACCCAGTCCTTGATGATCCTCTGCAAATTACTAAAAGGTATTCAAAGCTTACTATTCTTATGGTAAGAACAGTAGTATTAATAAGCATTAAGTATCATAGTTTTTCTGTGGAGTTAATCATCAACAACATTGTGTGTTAATGAGCTTGTGTGATTTTTTTTTAGTTTATTCATACATATTTCAGGTTATTTCATCCTCCCCATGAAAATTTAATGGTGAGAAATAACAGAAATTATATCTGAAAATTGTGTGTGACTTTAAGTTTTACTTTCAGTGCTTTTAGAAATGTAAAGGTGCTTTTATGTGTACAGTTAGACTAACTTGCAATTTCTCTATGAGCAGTCTAGATAATTTCATGAGTGCAGTTGTCAAACATGTTTAATTTTTAAAATAATTTACACATGACGTTTCTTATGAGAAGTCAAGATAATAGACCTAGTGGTACATGAGCTTTAGAAAGAAAACAAGAATACAACTATAATGTCTCAGGAACTATTTCCTAATCTATCATTTCTACCTTAGAGTATACTTATGAGGAATGAGTAAAACATGTAAAAAGCACTTTTAAAAGTATAAACCACTAAGTAAATACAAATCCTTGTTAGTATATACATCAGAGTTATATGAGTGGTAGTACTTATCTGCTTGCTATATTCAGAGCTTTTTCAGCCTGCTCAACACTCAGTCTACTAAACAGATTGTCAAAGAGGAAGAGGAAAGTGGAAGATCCAGAAATACTAGTGAAAGCAGATTTTGGCAAGAAGATGAGAGTATAGACTATGAGAAAATGTAAGAGGAAACTAAGCCAGCATTCTATGGATAGATCAGAACAAATGACTTAGAGCATTATATGACTACTACATAGACCTAACTGGGTACTTTTGTTTATCTTGCCTATTTCTAAACCATTCTTAAAATCCATATGAATAAGAATGTCTTTGTGATCATACTTTCTTGAAATTGGATTTATAGGGTGGATATTTTTATAATTTTTTAAAACCAAAATTAAATCTCAGTATACATGATTTATAAATAGAACTCTATAGGATTGAATCTTACTCATTATGTTATAGTTGAACATTTCCTTTTGTGCTTTGTTGTTTTATTGGTTGCCATAAACAATCATTTTAGCCATTGTTTCTTTCTTAAATTATTCTATGAAAGGTTCTCTATCAATGAATTTTCACCAATCCCTTTTGTTCATGTGTGTTATTAAGAGAGTCTATTCAGAGACTGTTAAATGTCTCCCTTCTGCTTGTTTTCACAAGTATGTGTTACTTCTATAATTTAAGTAACACAGAAGCATGATTATCATAGTTTAGTATTCATCCAGACTTTTTAATACATGAGTTAGAAATAGTTACAAAAATTATAAATGGCGCTGAACACACATATGGTTTTTCTCTCAAAATAATGTCATGGGGGACACCCACTGGGGACCCCCCTCCTGTCCCTGTCTTGGACAGGGGCTTTCTTTCCCTCAATAAGGATGTTCTGCTCATTAAAAAAAATAATGTCCTGGACATCTTCCCATTTATATAAATGGGCCATGATAATCCTTTAAAATGCTAGTGAAATAATCCACCAAATTGCAAGTGAAGTGAGGTAAAAGTTAACATGGTTATCTGAGCACATTTATAAGGATTATTTTGAAAGACATGATGAGGTACCACATATTCAAGCAGTGAAAATGAATTTATTTTTAACTTTGTTACATTTAGGTTAGAACTTGCATAATTCACTTACTACCCCTGATGACATTAAGGCTTAACACAAGTATTTAATGCTCCTAGAAGAATTGTACTAAAGTGATTGTTCTTTATTTATATATTTAGGTTTCAGTTTACAAGTCTTTTCTATTTATCGGCTTTAATTCTGTGCCCCAACACTGTGCAAACAGAATGTTGTAGTATTATTATTTCTCTACTTTTGATGTTTTATTTTATAATTGATTGTATTGGTTTGCTGTAGTTAAACATAATGATCACATTTATTATATGGAATTTTTACCTATGCGTAATATTGATTCTTTTTCCTCAATCCTCTCCCTCTCTTTAACCTCTTTTCCCCTGCTTATCTGCAAAAGCTTTATTTCCATTTTCTTTCATTCTCTTTTTTTTCTTTTCCCTTCCTTTCCTTCTCCTGTCTCTCTTGTTCCACTTGCCATTTGAACATTTTCTCCCTCTTCTCAATATCTATTATACACTTTTGTCCTTCTTTACCCTCTTAGTTTCTCACACCACAGAAACAATGGGATATTTACACACATTTGTCTGATTTATTTCACTTAAGCATATGGTCTCTAGGTGCATTCATTTAGTTTGAAATGCCTCATCTTTATCCTTTATGGGAGAGTAGCACGCCATTGTGTAAAAATATCTCTGTCTTCCTTACCCACTCATCTATTGATGATCATTTGAGTTGTTCCAAGATTTAACTGTTACAAATTGTGCTGCTATAGACATGCAGAGAGACTCAAAGAAGATCAACTTTGGATGTTTTAAAATATTAGTTAATGGGCAGCCTGATAGCTCAGCAGACTAAAGCACCTGCTTAGGCAGAGCCCAGGAGCCAGGTCCGATGCTGGGCATGCTGTGCTGGCCGTGCCTGCAGGGTGTGGTGGCTCACACCTGTAATCCCAGCACTTGGGAAGCTGAGGCAGGAGGATTGGTGTGAGTTCAAGACCAGCCTGGGCTACAAAAGTGAGCTTGAGGTCAGCCTGAACTGCATTGCAACACCTTGTCTCAAAAAAAAGAGGTAGCAACTGAGACTGGGCATGGTGGTGTGGTCCTGTAATCCCAGCACTTTGGAAGGCTAAAAAACAGAATCACTGAGTCTGATCTATGTAGTGAGACCCTGGAGACCCCATCTGTAGAAAAAAAAATAAAGCATTAGTTAAAATTTTCCTTAATTTAACTTAAATTTTCTCTTCTATGGGCTTTGACCTGTATAAGTGGCATCATTTTTTGATAATCAGTTATGTAACTTATTACTTGTCAAGTTTGGTTTCAGCCATGATCATATATTATGAATATATAATAATATGATAAACGTCTTCCAGAAAAATCCCCCCTTAACAGATGGTTTGAAGATTCACGTCCTCTCTAACTTTTATATATTTTAATCTACTAATAAAATTAAACAGAAAAAAAGCAAAATCAGTTTACTAGGAATCACATTTTTCCATTTCATAATTCCTTGAAGAATATAGCATTTAGTGTTTTATCTGTCTGCTTTACAGAGTATTTTAAGTAATCAGGATAGGCATGTGCACACTTCAGAATTAATCATTTGAACCTTGCTCTCCTGCCCTGTTTTTTTTCTTTCCTGCAGGGGTTTGGAAAACCGAGCCCACAGTGAGCAATTTATTGCCTTTTTTCGGCTGCCAAAAGAAGAAACACTGAAAGAAGTACATGAGTGTTTTTTATGGGTACCTTTCAGCCACTTCAATACCCATGGAAAAATGTGCATCTCAGAAAACTATATCTGCTTTGCTAGCCAGGATGGCAGTCTATGTAGTGTAATCATTCCATTACGAGAGGTGATGTAACTTTGGTTACATATTGTTTTAATTTGCAGTATGTTCTTTACTTTTGTAAATTAATAAAAGCTCAATATGCAACATCTTTAAATTCAAGATTATTCTTGAGAATGCAAGGTCAAGCTTTTGAGATATTCTCAATTTTTTATCATATAGCCTTACAGTTCTTACTGAAAGTAAAAGTGGAAAAAAGTAAAAATTTAATAATCAAATAAGGGAATTCAGGATTACAAAACAAAATGAGTTTGGTCATACCAACTTTTAAATGAATGCCAAATTTATACTATCACATTGTATACCCTTTGTCAGAAAGAACAGAATTGATAGCTTTTGCATTAGGAATAAATTCTCAGCAGTTAGCATTGACTATGTTGTTTGTATTGTCAGTTTTAAAGGCTGCACCTTAATTCATTTCCTTGAAAAGTGAAAGAGCTTTCATTGAGATTATTTGTATTATTGGTATAACTAATACCAAAATTCCATCTCTTAGTAAGTCATTTCATAGACCCAAATCTCTACCACAAGGGTAAACACATTTAACCTGAAATTGTCAGACATAAGCGATGATGTAATTCACTGAACTATCTGTTCAATCTTTAGGTCTTAGCTGTAGATAAAACAAATGATTCCAGCAAATCTGTCGTCGTTAGCATCAAAGGAAAAACAGCTTTCCGCTTTAGTGAAGTTAAAGACTCGGAGCAACTGGTGGCAAAGCTCAGGCTCAAGTGTGGCACAGCTTCAGCTCAGTCTGATGTTACCACAGAGGTAATTATATATTACTCAATTATATATCACTCAAATCATTGTGGAAAAGGCTTTGGATTTTGAAGGTTTGGTCTTTCTAAAGTAACTCAGAGTATCTTGCATATTAATACCTATGCTTTTTTGTTACAAGACCAAATCTAAATAGGTTGCATTATCCTAGTCACAGTATGAAGTGATTTAAGATCTTTACCTTCTTCAAGAATCTAGACAAAAAAATATTGTCACGTGAGCCTTATATATTTGTTGACTTGTATAAATATACCTTATATTTTCATATAACTTGGCTTTTAACAACTCAAACTGTATTGAAGAATCCAACAGGGCTTTTGAAATTGATTTTCTTTTTTTTTTTTTTGCTTCAGGGAAAACAATTTTAAAGCAGTCTGTGTGCCTTTCATTTAATATTTAATAGAGTGCCCTACTGACTCAAAGCAAAAACTGGCACATTCTTTTAGTAGCAAAATATTAGGGAGTGCACATATCCCTGATAAAAACTGGCTAACTCTTTGGGAAGTATGATGTTTAGTATGTCTTTCACAGAAATTTAAATACATGGAATTCAAATGAATTTTCTTTCATTGTCCAGGAACTCCGTGTTTTAATAAATTGATAAAACATACAGAATTATAACTACTTATATTTTAATTAAAATTTAAAAAATCAACAGTAGCATGTATATATAACATATAAATACATTGCTAAAATGTACACATGAGGAAAAGAAAAATATTTTAATAATGAACTTATTAAGACATGGGATTAATGTGAGTTACCATTGGCCTTTGCAGTTAAAGGAAGTCATCAAAGTGGTAGCCCTTAACTTATTGACATTTACTACTACAGTGAGCTGCCAAAATGCATATACATTTTTGGTGGACTCTACACACACTTATGGGTCCAGTCTTTTTATTAGTATGTTTGTGAAACAGTAATTAAGTCATCTTAGTGAACTGGCATCATGATCATTTTTGCTTTCCATTCTCTGCTTGCTTTCAAAAGTCCCCTTCCCATAGCAGTACCAACCACTTCCCATTTCTGTGACTCACTGAGTTACAGATCTCTCAATATCTGGTTTTGGCTTCCTGTCTAGGACCATACCCTTTTTCCTTTCTTTCCCAAGGGCTTGCTTGTCCTATCTTACCACTGCCCTCCAAATGGTTTTCTAGCCTTCAATTTCTCTAGTGGCCTCATCTACATCTATGTATCTTGCTTGCAGGGTGTCCACCACCCTAGGAACATAGGAGTAAGGACAGGTGTGTAATGGATGAGGGTTGCTAGGCTGGGTGACAAATGTAGCACCTGTGCCACCTCTGTAGACCTTGGTTTCTTGCATCAGGGAGTTAGATCTTTTTCTATGATAGTGTGTTTGCTGTGCCTAGGAGTAAGCAGGGGCCACCCTGCTTCTTTTCCTAAATATCCAATACTGGGGTTCATCTTATAGACTTCTCTTTCAAGTGCTTTCTCATCTCTAGAGCTTTGTTCAAGGTCCATTTTCTTTTCTTTTTTTTTCTTTATTTTAAAAACTTTTATTTATTTGGTACAGGGTCTTGTTATGCAGCTCACACCTGTAATGATTCTCTTGTGTCAGCCTTCCCAGCGCTGAGATTATAGGTGTGCACAACCATACCTGGTTTCGGTGACCAGCATGGGGCTCCTTGAATGTCAGGGCTGGCATGGCATGCTGTACCAGGGATGGGTCCTTGCTCTTGTGCGGCAAACACTTAGGCTGCCAAGCTATCCTCCAGCCCCATAGTGCATTGTCAAGTACCTGCATTATACCTCCCAGTGTTTTTCTTGCGTATTCCTCAAGTACACCTGCCTCATGTGAACCATGATGGAAATCCTCTGGTTATGTCATTTATTTTGACAGAACTATATTCTTTGCTACTCTTTTTAGAGTGCAGAATGAAAATACTATGCTAATTCAATCATAATATCAATAAGACTAACTCCCTCTAATAAACCACAGTAAAAACATGTATTGTCCAACTTTATTCTTCATTCTGTTTTGATAATATATGTAGAATACTCCTTGGTTTGATGGAGAACACAATTGAAATATGATCAGTCTTTGTAGTTTCTATCCCAGTGCACTCATTTCTGGCTTATGTCCATTTTCTTCTTGTCCTATTCTAGTTCACATTCAGTGTGGTAGATGCACTGCTCTGCTTATTTTTCCTGTTCCTTGATATGCCTCTCCAAAATCTAGTGAAGTGAAACTTTCCTCTGAAAATTCATGTTCCTCTAGTAGTTAAGTATTTTCAGTTGTCAAGAAGAGATTTCATTTCAAAACAAGTTTACTAACATTCAAGACATGTTAGAATGCTCCGGTTTTCTAGTTTCTTTTGCCTATGATATGTATGATATGCCATTCACTATACTGGTTTACTTGGACGTGTATTTCTTTTTTTTTTTTTTAATTTTATTTATTTTATTTTTTCTTGTTTCAGAACCTGTGTTGTTTATTCACTTATTTTTATGGCCAGCTCAGCCCACCCCGAGGGCAGGGCTGGCGCAGCATGTGGTGCCGGGGATCAAACCGCGGTCCCTGAAGTCGCCCAAGCTTTCCCAAGCACGAGCTTTAGACCACTGAGCCATCCCGCTGGGCCC
>PVJA010021194.1:0-35795 GCA_004027025.1 Myocastor coypus
TAAATACACAATACTTTGGAAGTACTCTCAACATATTCATTTTAAAACACCATGGTGCAGAAATGTCTTTATGCAGCTGTATTAATGACTAAATTACTCATTAGAGATGGTTTTAAAGGTGCTAGTGTCTATTGTCTACTTATATTTAGAATATTCAATGTTATAAGATAAATTAATATTTGAAAAACTGCAACTTAAATTTATTTTGCTAATTATTTTATTCTATTGTCATTTTGTGGTTTAATCAGTCATCTAAAACATCTATACATTTCCGAAGAATTATTCACTTCCAATTCTTTCCAAGAAGTAAAGAAACATGTTTCCAGAGAAGTGTTCTTTAGTGATGTTATAGTCCCTTGGGCTCACAGGTCAGGGCATTTGACATCACAGCTCAGGACTACCTCTCAGTTTTTCTGTAACATTAGTAAAGTTCTTCAGTTCTCATAAGTTTTACTTCTCTTATCTACAAAACACAAAGAATAATAATAATAATATTTTAATGTATGTTTTTGAAAGGAGAAAATGGGAATAAATGAATATATATATATATATATATATATATTCATGAGATCAATTTTGCCCTTCTCAAATTACATACAGTACTAACTGTATGTAATCAATTATATATATAATTGATTTGCTGTACCTCATGACTCACACCATAAGCACACTCAATAAATAAACAAACATTTCTTAGTAACTATTTTCATTATTTCTGCTTGCTTGCACTATCATTCTCAGGTTGCTGTATGTCTTAAAGGAATTAGTATGAACTTATGTCTAAAATAGATACATTTTTATAACAAAATTTACAAAGTTCTTATCAAACTTATCAAGAGTTTGTTAAAACTGAGAACTCAAATAGAAGAACCAGGGTCCTTGTATCTTCTAGTCCCTGCACAGTTCCTCTACAGAGCTGAGTGGTACAGTGCATAGCCATGGAAATAAGATTTGAACATGTTTATTGCTCTGTCTTTTTTTTTTTTAAATATGGTACTGGTGTTTAAAATTTGTACCAAACAAAATAATTGTTGCCACAGGAAAGAAATAACTGCAATGTGCTATAGCATTTTATGCATTAGACTCTACTAAATCTTTAGATGCATTTAAAATTAACTCATAAATACATGTAAAGCTGATGAAACTTCCTTTATTGGGTTACAAAAGTTGGCCGAGATCTAATGCCTGGAAGTAGTAGAATTTCAGCTTGAACATATTGCCCAAGAAGTAATATTCTGGGCTGATTTCTTTCAGCTGTGATCTAGTCTCCAAAATTCTTCATTACATTAGAATCTTATTTCCTAGCATATGAGGTTGGTAGACATATCAGTGGTCAGAAATCCCCAAAACTTAAGCATAAGAAAACTTTAAGATTCCGTATATTAGTTTAGTAGGTGCATGAAAAAGGATAAACCATGTCATATATTTAGATAAAAATGTAGATACTGGTTGTATTTATTCCCTTTAAGTTTATATGAACATTTCCATTAGCATAAATACTTCTATTTATTAAAAACTTTAAAATGTTCCTAAATATATCATAAACCAATAATTTCACTTCAGAGTATCTTTCTTTTTTCAACTTAAAAGCCAAAAGTAAATTCACTAATTATTTTAAAATTGTAAAAGTGGCCTTTTGTTGTGATGTTGGATTGGCTGTCATGCTGGTGCATCCACATTTATGACTGCTCCCCTGGATTTTAAAATTAAGCATATTAGTTCATTTTATTTTTAAAATTTTATTAATTTTAATAAGAAAGAAATAACACTGAGAGTTTCAAAACACATTAGTAGGGAAGCCACAATAATCAACACAATGCATAGATTTGTCTTCATAGTAGTTGTTCAGAGTACAAGATGCAGACATGATAACTTTTCTAAGCACTATTAGTACAAATATTTCTTCTTATTTAACTAGGAGATAGTAGTTGTGTGTATAGTCCAATACTTCACAATAGTAGTGGGTTATCAGGAGAACTAGAAATGTCAGAAGCTGTTGACTTGAAGCTTTTACAGCTCAGCATATTAATCTGGCTTTACTTTTTATAATTTGTGATTAAACTTTTCTGCTGGATGATTAAGGCCAAGTTAAATCAACACCTATATAACAAAACATGTAACTTTTGTGTCTGATAAAGTCAGTCAAATCCTCTCAAGATTTACCTTGAAACCATGTACAGCGTTTTGTAGATCTTTTGCCAGGGTCAGCCATCTGGATGTGTCATGGCCGTTGCTTGACCAATTTTTTCTCTGTGAAAGCCTGAATGTTTTCTGTCTAGGTGATTCTCCTTAAGCACACTATATATTATCGATCCCTTACCCTACGGCCCCATAATGTTCTTGAACAGAAAATTTGGGACACCACTGAGTTGTAGGATGTTATGGTACAGATACTCTTATTACCTGAGTCCTCACTGACTTTGGAAGGATAGGGGCAAAATATTTGCTATCTGGGTAGCCCTTCTTTATCTCTAATTTTTTGGTCTACAAACTTAATTTGTTAACCCTCCAAAGAGAAGATTAGTGATACTATTACTGTATAACATAGGTATTTGAGGTTAACATCACTGTTTTTTGAACAGTAAATGCCTTAGACATACCATGGAACTGGTTCTTTCCATCTATCATTGATATTCAAATAAATTTCTATAGAATATGATAAAAATGATTGCACATTTTTACCCAGAAATTTATAAATTTAACCATATAGAAAATTGTAAGAAGTCCACCCTATGATGTTTTTCTTGTCTCTTGCTCTCTTTTATTACCCTTTTTTTTAAAACAAACATTTACTTGAGAGACAGAATAGCAATAACTGATACTACAATAGAGACAGCACACGTCTAAAAGACTAGAACTACAAGCACTCTAAGCATCATTTTAGTATTATACTTGGTATCCTCAGTGTCAAAAAACCTGTTGGAGATACTCAGGACTATTTCTAAATCATCTTATGTATATAAGTGCATGATTTTGGCCCGGCCATATTTCCTAACTTTTTTGCTTGCTGTCTCTTCATTGTTTAACCATTAAGTTCTTGATTTTCATTTAGCTGTGTTATGCCTTTCCGCCTTTATTTCTTTTTTTGAGTTCTTACACTAAGGAAACTATGCGATATTTACACGTGTAGGTCTGGTTTATTTCATTTATGAGTATATGTTCAGGATACATACACTTATATATGAAGGCTTTGACTTTATCATTCCTTACAGCTGAGTAATATTCCATTATATAAAAACACAACATTTTTTCAACCATTCTTCAAGTCATGTGCATTTTGCTTGTCTCCAAGACTTAGCTATCACCACTTGAGCTACTATAAACACAGGAGCACAAACATCACTATGATATAAAGTTTTCAGTTCTCTTGGGAAAATTCCCAGTGGGGGATAGCTGCATTGAATAGGATTTCAGTCCTGGCTTTTTAAGGAGTGTATACACTGATTTCCATAATGGTTACACCAGTCTGCATTCCCACCAGCAGTGGAGAAGTGTTCCTTTTCCCCACAGCCTCTCCAATATTTGTTGTTGGTTAATTTCTTTATGATAGCCAGTCTTTCAGGGGAGAGATGGTATCTAAGTGTTGTTTTAATTTGCCTTTCACAAATGGCTAGCGATGTGGAGCATTTCTTCACGTATTTATTAGCTTTTAGTATTTCTCACTATGAGAAGTGTGTGTTAATCTTAGATGCCCATTTCTAGATTGGGTCTTCGAATTTTGGGACCCTGTGTTTTGGTTTTTTTATATGTTCTAGATAGAAGACTTTTGTGTGAAACTTGTCTTTTCACTCTGTTGGTAATTTCTTTTGATGTTCAAAATCTTCTGAACAAGAGGAGATCCCAATTATTGATTCTTTAAAATATTACATGTGCATTTTGATTTTTATTCATAAACTGTCTACCCCAATGTCTTCAAGATTTCCTCCCACTTGCTCTTCCAGGAGATTTAGTGCTTCTGTTTTAATATTAGATCTTTAATCTATCTTGACTTTAGTGTGGTGCATGGTGATAAACCTGGGTCAAGTTTTAGTTTTGGACATGTAGAGAGCCAGTTTTTCCAGCACCATTTGTTATAGAGAATATCTTTCCTCCAGTAAACGTGTTTGGCTCCTTTGTCAAAAATAAGGTGGCTGAGTGTATTTATACTTGCTTCTGAATCTTCTAATCTTTCCATTGATCCTCAGGTCTACTTTTTGTGAATAGCAAGCTGATTTTATCACAGTAGCATTATAGTACAATTTTAAGTGAGGAATTCTAATGCCTCTTGGTTTGTCTTTGCTGCCCAAGATTGTCTTTGCTATTCTAGGTATTTTTTGGTTCAAAATAAATTTTAGGAATGATTTGTCTAGGTCTGTGAGGAATGTTGATGGTATTTTGATTGCGATTGCGTTAAAACTCTGTACAACAATTTTGGGAGTATGGCATCTTCACATATTTTCTTTTTTTCCTATCCAGGAGTAAGAAATATTTTTCCAATTTCTGAAATCCTCTATGATCTCTTTTTTCAGAGTATTATAGTCTTCATTGAGTAGAACTTTTACTTCTTTAGTTAGATTAATTCCTAGGTAGTTCATTTTCCCCAGTGTTATTGTAAAAGATATTATTTCACTAATTTCTCTCTCAGTATGTTTGTTATCTGTGTAGAGGAATGCTATTGACTTTGGTGTATTGACTTTGTAAGCTGTTATGCTGCTGAATTTGCATATTAATTCTAGTAGCTTCTTGGTGAAGTTATTTGGGTCTTCCAAGTAGAATATCATGTCATCTGCAAATAATGATAGTTTAACTTCTTCTTTACCTATGCTTATTCCTTTTGTTTATCTCTCTTGTCTAGTGGCTGTAGCTAATGATTCCAAAACTATATTGAACAACAGTGGTTGTAAAAGACATCTTTGTGTTGTCCCTGATCTGTGAGTAAAAAATTTCAAATTTCTCCATTTAGAATTATGTCAGCTGTTGGATTGACATAGATGGCTTTTATAAGATTGAGGGAGAGGACATCTTTTCCAATTTGATGTATGACTTTGAACATGAATGAGTGTTAGACTTTGTCAAAAGCTTTTTCTGCATTAATTGAGAAGTTCATGTGGTTTTTCAATTTGGCTGTATTGCTATAGTATATTACATTTATAGATTTGCCTATGTTGAACTACCCTTGAATCCCTGGGATGAATGTTACCTAGTAGTGATGTATAATCTTCTTAATGAGTTGCTGTATTCTATTTACTAGGATTTTATTTAAGAATTTTTGCATCTATTCTTCATGAGAGAAATTGATCTGGAGTTCTCTTTATTAGCTTTGTCTTTCTCTGGTTTTGGTTTCATTATACTACTTTCCTCTAGGAATGATTTTGGGGGTAGTGTTTCCTTTTCAATTACATTGAAGAGTTTAAGGAGTATTAGCATCATATCTTTTGTAAATTTCTTGGAGAATTGAGTAATGAATCCCATCAGGACCTGGACTTTTCTTTGTTGGTTGGTTTTTATTACATTTTGTACTTCATTGGGTGTTATTGGGTTATTGAGAATTCTTATATCTTCTTGATTCAGTTTTGGTAAATTGTCCCTTTCTAGCTATCTGTCCATTTCATCTGTGTCTTCAATTCTGTGAGAGTAAAGATCCTCCTTGTAGATATTAATGATGTACTAGGTCTGTGATAACTTCACACATTGCTTGAATTTGGGATTTTTTCTTTTCTCTTTTCAATTAAGTTAGCTAGGGGATTATCAATGTTATTTAATCTTTGGAAGAACCAGCTTTTTGATTTGTTAATTCTTTACATTGTTTTCTTTCCAATTTGATGTATGACTTTGAATACAAATGAGTGTTGGACTTCGTCAAGACTGGGGTTCTTGTGGTTTCTTTTGTCATTTATTTCCAGATTCATCACACTGTGGTCAGATAATATGCATGGGATAATTTCTCTTTTCTCGCATACACATAAGCATGACTTGTGGACTACTATGTGGTGTAGTTTAGAAAATGTCCCATGTGCAGGTGAAAAAAACGTGTATTCATAAGTAGTTGAGTGGAAGACTGTATATGTTCACTAAGTCCAATTGTTCCAAGTATTGATTCAGTTCTGTTATTCTTTTGCTAATTTTTGTCTTCTCAACCTATTTTTGGGGGATAAGGGGTATTAAGGTCTCCTATTAGGATTGTGGTTTTAGATATTAGAATTTTCATGTCCAGTAAGATGTGTCTTATATGGCTGGGGTGTTCCTGTGTTGGGTGCACACATGTTTATGAGTGTTATCTCTTCCTCTTGAATTTTTCCCCTAACCAGTATGTAGTGGCCTTCTTTATCTTGTTTGATCCTTCTTGGTTTGAAGTTGAGACTGTCTGAGAATAATACTGCTACCCTAGCTTTATTTATTTATTTATTTATTTATTTATTTATTTATTTATTTATTTATTGAGGATTTGGGGCATGTAGTATTGTTTTCCATCCTTTGACTTTCAGTCTATGTGTTTCTTGTATACAGCACATAGTTGGGTTTTGCTTCCTAATCCACTGTGCCAGTATATTTCTTTTCATTGGTGAATTGAGACCATTTATATTGATGGTTATAATAAAGATGTATGGACTTATGCTTGCCATGTTATTTACTTGCTGTTGTTTACTCCTTTGTCTCAAGTATTTAGTTGTTTGCCCCATTGGGTAGAGTTCTGGTCGTTTTGGGAACCTCTCTAGAAAACCCTTTAGTAGTCTGTGTAGGGTTGGTGTTGTCATGATGAAATTCCTTAGCTGTTCTTTGATATGGAAGTATTTGACATCTCCATCAAGCTTGAAGGAGAGCTTTTCAGGAAATGGCAGTCAGGTGAAATTTGTTTTCATGAAGGACTTGAAGTTCTTTGTACCATGCTCTTCTTGCTTTCATAGTTTCTGAAATCTGCCATTGCTCTGATAGATTTTCTTTTAAATGTAATCTGTTTCTTTTCTCTAGTGTCTTTTATTTTTTTCTTAATAGCATTATCTATCTATTTTTTATTTAATGTTATTTTTTTCTTTTAATAGGAAATAACAATGTGACATCTTCAAAAACACGTAAGTAGTACCTTCCCAATAAGTGATACAATGCACATTGTTGTTGTCCTCATTGTAGTTGTACAAGGCACAGGAAGTAGACATCATAATTTTTCTACTCATTATTGGTAATTTTTTTTTTTTTTTGGTGGGACTGGGGTTCAAACTCACGACCTTGCACTTGCCCAGCAGGCACTTGTGCCTCGGAGCCATCTCCCCAGCTCCTCTACTCATTATTGGTACAAAAAAAAATTTCTTCTCATTGAACTAAGAGAAAGTAGTTGTATACGAAGTCAAGTATTCCATAATTGCAGAGGGTTATTGGCAGAACTGGCAATGTTAGAAGGTGTTGCTTTAGACTTTTTACAGCTTAACATACTAATCTAGTTTCACATTTTATGCCTTGTGGTTAAATGTTTCTGCTGGGTGGTTAAGAGCAGGTTAAAACAAGACCTGCATAACAAAACATTTGTAGAACTGATATCAGTGTCAGCCAGAAGTATCCATTGATTGACCAGTTTGCTCAGCCATAAGTATGAGTTCCAACCATTGACTGACCAGTTTGCTCTCTGTGAAAGCCTAAGAAAATGTTTTCCATCTAGGCGATTCTCCATAGGGACACTGCACATTGTCAATCCATATCCTCTGTAGTGCCATAGTCTCCTTGAACAGTAAAGTTGGGAAACTAATGAGTTATAGGATATTATAGCACAAGTTCTCTTATGTCCTGAGTCCTCACTGACCTTGAAGGACTAGGGCCAAAATATTGGCAACCCTTGTAGCCCTTCCTTTTGTCTAATTTTTCTTCTGTAAATTGACAGAAGAGAAACTTTGTGATACTATTGCTCTATAACATAGGTACTTGAGCTTAACATCACTGTCTTTCTGAATATCAAGCATCTTACACTTTAAATCAGTATTTTCCATCAACCATTGATATTCTAAGAAATTCCTATACAACGTGATAAAAACAGCTACACATCTTTAAACACAAATTTAGAAATCTAAGTATAACTAAACTGTAGCTGGTCAATCCTATGACATTTTTCCAAGTCTTTTACTCTCATTTAATATCCTTCTTTGTTTTCTTGTAAACCAATCATTTACTTGAGAGAGAGAGAGTATAGCAATAACTGAAATTACATTAGAAGCAGCACAAATCTAAAATACAAGAATGACAGGCATTCTAAGCATAATTTTAGTGTTACCAGTTGCTATTTTCAGAGTGAAAAATATTTTGGTGTTTCTTAGGACCATTAATCTCATTCATCCTGTGTATATAAAAACATGTTTTTGCTCCTGCCATGTTTCCTATCTTCTCTGTTTGCAATCACTTCATTGCTTAATGCTGAAGTCATTGGTTTCCATTCAGCTGTGTCATGTCTTACCACTTTTATTTCTTCTTTTGAGTTCTTACACTAGGAAGACTATACAATATTTACATATGTAGGTCTGGTTTATTTGACTTATGAGTATATGTTCCATATACATCCATTCTTCTAGTTCAGTGGTTCTCAACCTGTGGGTCATGACCCCGGTAAGGGTTGAATGACCAAAACACAGGGGTCGCCTAAAGCCATCAGAAATCATAACTGTAGCAAAATTACAGTTTTGAAGTAGCCACCAAAATTATTTTTTGGTTTGGGGTCACCACAACATGAGGAACTGTATTGCGGGGTCACGGCATTAGAAAGGTTAAGAACCACTGTTCCAGTTTATCATTCTTTATAGCTGAGAAATATTCCATTGTATAAGAATACCACATCTTTTTCAACCATTCTGCAGATGATGAGCATTTTGGTTGTTTCCGAGATTTAGCTATCACAAATTGTGCTGTTATAAACATAGTTGCACAGATATCACTTTGATATAATATTTTCAGTTCTTCCAGGAAAATTTCCAGTAAGGAGATAGCTGGATTGAATGGGATTTCCATTTCTAGTTTTTTAAGGAGTCTCCAAAGTGCTCTCCATAATGGTTGCACCAGCCTGCATTCCCACCAGCACTGGAGAAGGGTTCTTTTTTCCCCACAGCCTCTGTAACTTTTTTTGTTGGTTGACTTCTTTATGATAGCCATTCTTTGTGGGATGAGATGGTTTCTAAGTGTTGTTTTAATTTGCATTTAATGAATGGCTAGCTATGTGGAGCATTTCTTCATATATTTATAGGCTTCTTGAATTTCTTTCTCTGAGAAGTGTGTATTCTTCTCAGATGCCCATTTCTGGATTGGGTCTTTGAATTTTAGGACCTTAATGGTATTTAATTACTTAAAAGATGTAAACAGGAGACCTCTGTCTGAATACTTATTAGTTATTTTTTTTTTTTGAAATTAGTAGGTTGTATTTTCACTCTGTTGGTAATTTATTTTGAGGTGAAAAAACTTCTCAGCCACAGGACATCCTAGTTGTTGATTGTTTCAACTGTTAAACGTGAATTTTGATTTTTGTTCATGAGCTATTTGCCTACCCCATGTCTTCAAGATTTCCTCCCACTTTCCCTTTCAGGAGATTTAGTATTTCTGTTATAATATTTAGAAGTTTAATACATTTTGAATTTAGTTTATTTCAAGGTGATAGACCTGGTTCAAGTTCTACTTTTGGGCATGGAGAGAGCCAGTTTTTCCAGCACTATTTGTTAAAGAGCTATCATTCTTCCAGTAAACATGTTTGGTCCCTTTGTCTGAGTGTGTTTGTATTTGCCTGTGCATCTTCTAATCTATTCTGTTGATCCTCAGGTCTATTTTTCTTTCTTCTTCTTTTTTTTTTTTTGCCAATACCATGCTGATTTTATCATTGTAGCTGTGTAGTATAACTTTAGGTCAGGAATTGGAATCTCTCCTGCTTTATCTTTGTTGCCCAGGATTATCTTTGCAATTCTAGGTCTTTTATAGTTCCACAAAAATTTTAGGAATGATTTCTCTAGATCTGTGAGGTATGTTGATGGTATTTTGATAGCGATTACATTAAACCTGTACAAGAATTTAGGGGATCTTGCCGTCTTCACAATGTTGGTCCAGGATGGGAATATCTTTCCATTTTCTGAAATTCTCTAGGGTCTCTTTTTTTCAGAGTACTGTCGTTTTTATTGATTACATCTTTTACTTCTTTAGTTAGGTGAATTCCTAAGTACGTCATTTTTTTGGTGCTGTTGTAAAAGGTATTGTTTCTGTAATTTCTCTCTCAATTTGTTTGTTATCTGCATAGAGGAATGCTATTGACTTTTGTGTATTAATTTTGTATCCTCCTATGCTACTGAATTTGTGTATTAATTCTAGCAGCTTTTTGGTAGAGTTTTATTTTGGAGGCGTGGGGGTCTTCCAAGTAGATTATCATGTCATCTGCAAATAATGATAGTTTAACTTCTTATTTACCTGTTCTTCTGCCTTTTTTTCTCTCTCCTGTGTAATGGCTGAAGCCAGTGATTCCAGAACTATATTGAATAGGAGTGGTGATAGAGGACATCCTTGTCTTGTACCAGATCTGAGAGTAAAAGGCTTCAGCTTTTCCCCATTTAGAATTATGTTAGCTTTTGGATTGTCTTAACCTTAACAGATTGAGGCAGAGGTCGTCTATTTCAAGTTAAGAATGCAAAGTGGGTATAACAGCTGAAAATAATCAACATAATGCACATAGTAATAAACTACAAATATTTCAATACAATCAGAAAAAGTATTTGAAAAACTCCAGGATACTTTCATGGAAAATCACTTAATGAATTAAGATAAAATAAAATTTTCTCAACTAGTTCAAGATATTTTTAAAAACTCATAGCTAAAATTATATTTAATAATTCAGAAATTAGAAATAGACAAATAGCTCAGCAGATCACAGGGCCTGCAAGCAGGCACAGGTGCTGGGGTTTTGAACATCAGGCCTGCCATGCCAGCCCCACCCTGGGGCTCTCTGAGAGAACAATTGAGACTGGGCATGGTGGCACACCCCTGTTAGCCCAGCTCTTGGGGGGATGAAAGCAGACAGATCACTATGAGTCTGATCTAGAAGTGAGACAAGAACACCCTGTATATCCTTCCCTAAAATAGGAAAATGGATAAATAAAAAATAAAGAAATTAGAAGAGGAACAGGAAGAGGATATTTGGTCTCACCAGTTCTATTCCATACTGTAGTTGAGACTCTAGCTAAGTCAATTCTATAAGAAAAAGAATAATAAAAGACAACTAGATTATAAATAAAGCAGCAAAATCACTTTTATTTCAGATAATAGAATATATGCTCATATATATGAATGAATAGATAGATAGATAGATAGATAGATAGATAGATGAGAGAGAATCATCTCGATCACACACACACACACACACACACACACACACACAATCTAAATCAGGTTTCATAACACACACCTATAATTCCAGCACTGTGGGCCTAGCCTGGGAAATTTAATGACTTAATAAGACTCCGTCTTAGCACCACTCTGGCAAGTACAAGGTTCAGAGTTTCATCCAAGGTGTCACAAAAAAAAGAAAAAGAAAAAGAAGACTCTGTCTCAAAATTAAAATAAAGTGTTGGAGATGTACCTTAATATACAAACCTTGTATTCAGTACTCACTACTGAAAAGAAAAAAACAGTTGAACAAGTGATGCAGCAATGTGGCAGCATATAAGCTTGATATCCAAAAAGCAATTTTACTTCTATTCACTACCAATGAAAAATCTGAAAATGAAATTATATATAGAGTGTCACTTGGAATAGCAACAAAAATAATAGAGAAATATAGCAAAAAAGTGTAAGACTTGCATGTAATAAACTACACAAATGTTGAAATAAATTAAAGAGTAAATAAAATATATATGTACCTACCATGCTGATATCAAAAGTTTAACATCAATAAGATGGGAATACTCCAGAAAATTAAACTATAAAATATATTCAAATCCTACCAATTTGTGTGTGAGGAGGGATTGAACTCAAAGTATTTACACTGAGCTACATTCTCAGCCCTTTCATTTCTTATTCTGAGACAGATTTTTGCTAGGTTGCCCACTCTGAGCTCCTACTTGTGGTCTTCCTGCTTCCACCTCCTAGAATACTGGGATTACTTTCATGCACCACTACATTCAACTTCCTACCAAATATTAATTGCCTTTCATTGTAGAACACAATGAAATGGCCTCAGAATCCATAGAATCCCTGTCTCCTTGTGTAAAAGACAAAATAACCAAAATGATCTTGAGAAGGAAGTAACAAACTAGAGGACATATAGGACCCAAAGTCAACACTTACTGCAAGACTACGGTCTCTAAAACAATATGGTACTAATATACAGAGAAGAAGGACTATCCTGGCACAGACACCAGACTTGTCCCTTCTGTACAGGCTGAGAGGTCTTTTATAGGACCATGAGGTGCAGAGTCCAGTGAGAGGAGGTTGTAGCTGCATAGAGTCATTGGCCATTTGAATGGTTTTTACTTCATGGGAAATTATATTTATATATACATCTATCTATCTATCTATCTATCTATCTATCTATCTATATCTATCTATATCTATCTATCTATATCTATATCTATATCTATATATAAAATCAGCCTGCCTGGGTGTGGGGCTGGCGCAGCATGTAGTGCCAGGATCAAACCACTGTCCCTGTTTTTCTTAGCAGGTACTTTAGACCACTGAACCATCTTGCCAGCTAAGGAAATCTATCTTGTTTAACTGATTGCTTCAAAGGTTTGGGATTTTTGTTTGTTATTCTGAAAATCCACTATGACATGCACAAATGTGCACTTATTTTTACTTATTTATTAAAAGATCTCATTAATCTTAGCTAGGAAGGTTCTTTTTCATTAATTTTAGAAAATTTAGGACCTGTCTCTTTTATATATTTCTCTTCACCATTTTGACATATATTCATTATTTATAGACTTCAATAAAGTATATGCTGGAATTCTCATTCTACCTGCCACATCTACTTCATATAATTTTGCCTCATTAATTATCTATCCATATTTTTAAAAAAACTATTCTTATTTTTCATGTTTACTAATTCCTCTTCAGATTCCTCTGATCAGCTTTAAACTATTAACTAAAAATTTTTTTTGAGATGACAGCAGTTTTATTGAATATTTGAAATTAAGTATTTAAAACTTTCCAAAACTTCAAATAAATATTCTTTGAATAAATGTAAACCATTAAGAGGTTTGAGATTAAAAACAAAAACTGAGGCCAGCGAGATAACTCTGCAGATTAAGCGCCTGCTTCAGCAAGCACAGAGACCAAGCTTCGATCCCTGTCCTGCATGCCATGCAGACCCTACTTCTGATGCACTCTGAGCCAGAACACGGTCCAGGTGTGGTAGTGCATATGTAATCCCAGGCTGAAAACAGGAGAATCACTAGGCATCTGAGCTGCGTAGTGAGACCCTGTATCAAATATGCAAAGGAAAATACACCAAACAAAACAATTGTTTCAGCTTTGCATACTACTGAACAACTTCTTACTATGAAAAGAAACAAAATGTAGTACATCATTATTGCTTCTCCTCACCATCTAATGTTGGTTTCTTGCATTTTTAATCATTTATATTCAAACTATAGCTACTAAGTCTGTTATTTGTACATGTTAATTGGTTTACTCTTTAAGCAGTATCTTTTAAAAAAATTTTTTTAATTTAAAGAAGCGAAAGTTACTCAATGAAAACAATATAGAATTTTAAAACAAAATCATAGAAAATTAACAATGGTTGTCACATTCATTTAGTTATCTTCAAAATAGGTGCTCTGATTACCAGGTACAGGCATGTAAAATTGAACTAACAGTTCAGTTCAATTAACTAATAGAATTTAATAGCACAATTATTTTGGCTATCTTGTGTGTATATGCATATCTTTTTCTTTTCCTCTCTTCTTTTTCCTTTTCTACTCTCCCACTGGATTGAAAAGATGTGGTGCTTTCATATGATGGAGTACTATTTAGCTATAAAGAAAGATAAATGTGAGGCTTTTGTAGGTACATGAATTCAACTAGAGACCATGCTCAAAAGTGAAATAAATCAGAATTGTATGTGTAAACGTTGTATTATTTCCCTAGGGTAAGAAATTGAAAAACAAATTAAGATCAAAATGGTATAACAGATGTAGTAAAAAGGAAAGAAACTGCTCAAAATTTTACTTTTAATAAATTCTTAAACATTTTTCAAGTGAGCCATTTTTCAAAATATGTCAGTTTCTTTTCATGATATTTTCATAATTTATTGAATTTATTTTCTATGTATTTATCATAACTTCAAATTCACATTATTATCCTACTATCTAAATGTCTTTGTGATTACTACCTTTTATTTGTCATACTTGCTAATGTTAGCTTTTTAATGAACATTTCTTTAAGTAATTTTAAAATTTTAATAAAAATGCATTTTTTATTCAATGTATTTAGTATATGAGATCACTATGCCATTCATATTCATAATGATCCTCCTGTTTCAGCCTCCGCACCAGTTGGACTACAGTTGTGCAGCCAGCTAGGCATGATCTGGGCAGGCCTAACACAGCATGCAGTACCAGGAAATCAAACCCAGGTCTTGTACTTGCATAGACTGGCACTTAGATAGCTGAACTATCTCCGCAGCTCAAAAATTTATCTTTAAAATGTTAATTTAGTTTGAATTTTTGGGACCTGAAAGTTGGGTTTCATTCATACTAAAGACGTACTTTGCCACTGAATTATATCCTCAACCTTACTTTGATATTCTATGTAAGAATCTTTGAATAGAATTCCAAGTTAATTTATAACTATATCTTCCAAATGACCCCCAAAAGTATTAGCATCCATCTTTACTGTAATTTTGTTTTACTTGGGTTTTTTAGATGAAGTCATACAAACCAAATCTCAAACACTTGCCGAAGTACAAATTATTTAAAAATTATCAGAAAACTTTTTAATATTTTCCTGCTAAAGCCCAGATAGTGATATGTAAACTTCTTTGCCATGTCTATATAATAATAGTAACTTTACCCTGTATCCATTCTTTCATTAAAGTTGCAACCCTCTGAGATTTAGCTCTACATAGATGATCTTCGTTCTAGCCCCTGCTTTATTTTTGGTCCTAAGGCATAATCTTCTGTCTTTTCCTAAAAAAAGAAAAACTTTATTTATTTATTTATTTATTTATTTATTTATTTATTTATTTATTCATATATGACCAGCTCAACCTGCCCTTGCGGTTGGGCTGGCGCAGCATGGGGTGCCAGGGATCAAACCATTGTCCCTGTGGTTTCCTAAGCTTAGCTAAGCAGGTATTTTATACTGCTGAACTATCTCATCAGCCCCAATCTTTTGTCTTTGCAAAGCAGGTAGAAATTTGTCCCTACTTCAATAAAAGATACATGTCATATATATGCACAATTTTCCATTTCACACTGCTTTCATCTTTCCTTTAATTCTGGAACCTGAGAGTTTTCTATTTTTCACTATGACTTCAAAAGCACACTTCTATATTTTACCCAATATTTTAGATTTTTGTATGGGAGAGGTTTATAAACTCAATGTCAATTTTTAGAAGTGTAGATATATTATTCAACATTTATAAATATATTTTTAAGTTGAGAAAAGAAGAAACATAGGTATGGGTTTACTTTGTGTTTTTTCTAAAAACAAAGAAAACTGTAAACCTTCCCTGGCTTGCTTTCTGAATAAGTTTATCTTTCATAAAAGTCAAGTAGACACAGCTAAGCTACTTCATTTCCTACTGTGAGAAGAATTTCCAAAGCTAATATCTGCCACATATAAGTTTTTAATAAGTAACTTAAGTTTGGAGCAAAAAATGATATCTACGCAAACAGCTTTTGAAATGGATAAATGAAATAAAGCAATATAGTTAATCAAGTGATTGGCCGTAATATACACTGTGCTAATTTATATTATAAGTAAATGATGTTGTGGCTGCCGCTCTGATAATGCTAACTTCCAGATAGCATTTGGTCACAAGTGAGGTATGCGGAGCCCTGAAAAATCAACCACATTTAATTGAAACCAAAACTTTTATGACATCAACATTGTGGGCCTGGCTGCCAATGGGAAGTATAAGAAGATCTAATGCCTTACTTTGGCACTGTTTCTAAGGTAAGACCATTACCTTCAATTACACCATTATATATGTCACTGTCAAATGTCTCATAGAGTTTATATTAATGAATATAAGATGTTATGATTAAGGATGATGCTTGGGACTTTGTGGGTCAGTGTCTGTTTCCCTTTCTCTCTTTATTTTTCCATATCTTACCACAAAAGAGAATGGATTGTCAGGGCTTCTAAAGTGTCTGTCACTGCAGCATTAAAACTATTCAATAACTATCTCTTACAAATTGCATATGAGAAATCACCTTGTACACTGCTCTTCTCTACAGCCCTTTCAAGCAGTCAAACTTAATCACTATGCATTGTTTGACCATAAACAATCTTGCATAGAGAAATTAAGCTGATATTTCAAAAACTGCTCACTACATTTTTTCGACCATGAGATGTGCAGCACTCGGACATTGTTCACCTGAAAGCTTTGGCCAATAGCTTTGTCCAGTGATGTGGGGCCAATTCTGACATTGGAAAAATTATAAACCAACATTGGACATGCAAGACATATCTAAATCAATGTATTTACTTTTCCAGCAAACAAACCCGAAATCTGTGTAAATAATCCATTATGATTTTTACATTTTATCTCATGGATAATACTAGTTTCAGTCAACTTCATCTCAAAATACTTTATAAAGTTTCTACCCTTAACTCATATATCTAATACAATCATACTATCTGTTTCTTTATTTGTAATTGAAATCTGTAGATAATTCTGTGAAGGAAATAATGACAACTTGAATGAATACCATGTCCAAAATCACATCTTGCCACTTTAGGAGGAACATTTGGGACAAAAGAAACTTTTACAGAGCATACAACTCAAATCCAAAAGCTTTTGGATTTTTCTTTCAGAGAGTGGAAAAACATGCCCTATAAGGGTTTTGTTGTTGATAATGTCGTTTGTTTGTTTGCTTTTTTGTACAAGGGATCAAATTCAAGACCTTGCACTTTCAGGCATGCGCTTATGCCACTGAGCTATCTCCCTAGCTCTTGTCCTCTAATTTATAACAATGTTTCAGCCTCCTGAAAAAATCAATGTATTACATAAATTTTGAGGCAATCAGTCTATTTAAGCTAGGCAAACCTTCTCATGGAGAATAGACTCATGCAGAGGAAGAGCAAATGTCTTTCCAGGAATGGAGATGTTTGGGTCAGTATTCCCAGAGAAGTTGAACTACATTTCTGGAGACAACAATGCATTTCTAGAAAATTTTGATATTATACTGTCTCATTTTAGGTTCATGATGTGTACTTATGCTATTGAATTTTTTTCCACATTGATTGCCATGAGTGAGCAGGCCTACAGAACTTTAATAAAGAATAAACTAGTACTTTGTTACCAGCTAAGCATCTTGTTTTCTGGAGAAACAGCCTCAGAAGCTTCTCTAACTATAGCACCTATTACAACATAAGATTAAATACACCGCCCACACGCTGTATACTGATCCTTATACCTTTTTACTCTACCTTTCTCTGTAACAGTTCCTTTGAATTCCTTTGTATTTAGTTGAGATAGTGCAGCTGCTGTATTATTCAAAATAACACAAATCTAGTATACTGACTCTACAGTAAATTTTCCTGATCTATTCCATACTATGACTCAAGAGCTCTAAGTGTTTTTGTCTTATGGCTTTGTCAAATCTAACATGTGGCTTCTAGTTACCGTGTTTCTCTATATTGAGCTGTGAAAAGAGAAAATGATGGATCTTGAAACAAAGAAAATTTGAAAGGACAGGCACTGAGATAATACACATCATTTATACTCATATTCCATCAGATAAATCCAGTCATATAATATGGATTGAACAGAAGCAGAAAAACACCAACTTTATGTCCAGGAAGCAAGGTGCATGGGTGTTATGGTTTATGTCTAGTTGTCCCCCCAAAGCCTCATGGAGTCATTGGGCGGGGACTTCTAGAGTTTGAGACTTGATCCATGATCCCTGGGATTATAGGTTTTAGTACTGATGGGATTATGGGTGGAAGTACTTCTGGGATTATGGGTGTAGCTTAGGGCGGGAGCTAAGGTGGAGAGCCTGAATGTAATATAAAGAGAGACAGAATGTAGCTCTAGCTGTTGCTGTTGCTCTGCTGCCATGTTGCTACCTCTGCCACCATTTTGTTGCTGTTCTGCCGCCATGAACTGGATGCTCTCTGCTCTGTTCCACTCAGCCTTGGGCCAGCCAAATATGTACTGAAACCTCCACAAACTGTGAGCTAAATAAACCTTTCCTTCCTTCATTTTGAGTGTTGGGTATTTGCTCCAGCAACGAGCAAAGAGTAACTAAGACAATGGTTTTACCAAACAGTTAGCCAATAAAAAGCCATACCATCTTCATCAGTACAGTACATTTCAGTTGCAAGGTCACAGTAGTTCTTGCGAAGCTAGTTTTCTGAATTTCTAACTAGTATGAGCTTGGGAAGTAGAAGATTCTCATATTCCAGAAGTCATAGGATTTAATTTGCATGCAGAAGCTTCTTAAGCTACATGTGTGTGTTTTAGTCTTTGTAGTCTCCTTGTACAAATTAGGAGCTGAAACTAAAAAACAAAGAGAAGAATAGTAGACAATCTTAACCATATGTTAGTAGGGGAATATAGGAAAGACCCAAACCAGCATTGCTAAAGCCCACTCCACATGTAGATGTTGATTTCTAACACATGGGGGATGATAAATAGATTAAAAATAGGTCCAGCTGAATCATTACAAATAACCCTCAATTATCTCCACATAGACTTGCCATGGATACTTTTAATACTCATAAATTAGTGAAAAATTTATTCTGGATTACTGTATCTAGTCTTGCCTAATTGTTTCTACAAAAGTCAGTTTAGAAAAGGATATGGAGGTGGAACCATATGTGTTCACCAAAATAATTGAATTCATTTAACCTAAGTCAGATAAATTTCAGACAAGTTCCAGTGGCCTCGCAGTATTGAAAATCTGGAAGGTAACCTCAGACAGGGCAGGAGGTACGTCCACTGTGCCAACCCACACTGCCTTTCAGCTGTGCCTCGTCACTTCCCCAGGGTTGCACTATTGGAGATAAAATAGGTCCTCACTTTTCTGAAAAGGAGGAATCTGGAATTTTAGCACACATTTGTTATATAGAGGCAGATATTAAACATTATATATATATATATATATATATATATATATATATATATATATCCAAACATGAAGTTTCAAAAGAAAGAGATGCACACGTCATTTGTACCACTAGTTCTCCAGTGTCTAGTATCCTTATCCCAATGTAACACACGCCCATTTTTCTTTCTAAAAGAATACATTCTTGAAAGGATCAGGCACTGTCATTACAGATCTCAAAGAGAGAGATAAGGCTTTATATAAGCTTTTGTATATATGCAATTCTACAAAAGCACTTTGCTGGGCTCTTTTAAGATGCAGAGGAAGGATCCCAGTGACTAAGTTTGCCTAGGTAACTTTAGTGGTCTTTTAGAATGCAATAAGAAACACATCCATAATATATGATGTGTTTACATCCTGTAATATATGACATAATGAAGGGCTGAAGGAGGGATATAAGATACAAAGAGGTTATAATGGCAGTATGGATATCAAATGGATTAAATCTATTGGGTGGTAGTTAATAGAATTGTCAGAGGAAATGATATTTGAGTTAAGTCTTTCAAGAAGATTGGATTACAGATGTTAGAGATGTCACGAGAAAAATTTATGTGAGAAAGGTTCAGAAATAGGGAGGTCATAAGTTTGGAGAGTAGAGTCATCTGACTTCACCGGAAGCAATTCAGTCATTACTCAATAAATATTTATTGAGTGTTTTATGCACCATATACTACTGTAGCTGCTTGTGATACACCAGTGAACAACAGCAGATTAAAATATCACAAAACAAAACAAAAACTCTGTCTTGGTTCCCTTTATGGGTAGGGGCACAGAGGATGCGAGAGAATAAAGAAGATAAGAGAGAAAAAAATCAAGGCTAGTATTCTGAAAATGTTAAACTCTTTGCTGATAAACCGAAGAGACTGCATGTAAGCTATGGATTTGGAGTTTCTTGTGTTCCTGTGAACCCACAAGCTCTAGATATACGCAGCATTTCCCAGGGAGACACTATGCAGAGAATCTTGATAATTTGAACAGCAAAAAGAGAGATAACGGGAAAATCTGGTGGAAAAGACTGAAAGGAATTATCAGACATGAGGTTCCAAAGGAAGAGGGTGCACACGTCATTTGCACCACTGGCTCTCTAGTGTCTAGCATCCCTCTTCCGATGTAACACGTGCTCCTTTTTCTTATTAAATAAGTACGTTATTGAAAGGATCAGGCACTGTCCTTACAGGTCTCAGAGAGAAAATTCTTTAAGACATGAGCAGAAAAACCTTGTTTAATGTTTTTTTTTTTTTTTTCTTGTTTCAGAACCTTTGTTTATTTACTCATTTTTATGGCCGGCTCAGCCCACCCTGAGGGCAGGGCTGGCACAGCATGTGGTGCTGGGGATTGAACCGAGGTCCCTGAAGCCGCCCAAGCTTGCCCAAGCTTTCCCAAGCAGGCGCTTTAGACCACTGAGCCATCCCGCCGAGCCCCTTTTTTAATGTTAAATGAGATAAGCAAGTATGATGTCGATGCCTTTGTCACCCTCAATCTAATATCTACCTTTTTTCATCCCTACTTCATATGCCTGAAGAGAGTGACTTGTATAAAGGTCATTTATACCTGGTTTTGCTTTCCTACTGTTACGATGGGACAAACTGTTGGTTTGTCATTGGAGGCTCTTATCAAGTTGAGGTAAAGACCATCTATTCCAGATTTCTGTAGAGTTATTTTTTTTTCATCATGATTGAGTGTTAGACTTTGTATTTTAAAATTTATTTTAATGAGAAAAAAGATAACATGGGAATGAAACAGTTTCAAAATAAGTTAGTAGGATGGGATGAATACAATGAATAATACCATGCATATTGGGTTTTTTTTTCATGTCTGTGTTTCCTTTGTATTTATCATAGCAAAATATAAAAGTCATGTAAAATCAAACCCAGTTTCTTCAGATTATCCAAATTCTTTTCTTTATTATTTTTATTACTTTTAAGAAGAAATAACAGTGTATAACAATGTGACAGTTTGAAAACATATTAGTAGCACATTTCAATGTTTGATACAATGCATACTATTGTCTTCCTTTTAGTTATACAAAGCACAGGGTATAGATGTTATAATTTTTCAAATCATTATTGGTGCAACACAATTTCTTCTCATTGAACTAAGAGAAAGTAGTTGAATATATAATCCAATGTTCAATAATTGCAGTAGGTTATTGGTAGAACTGGCAGTCTTGGAAGCAGTTCATTTAAGCCTTCTACAGCTCAGCATTCTAATCCAGCTTTACGTTTTATGACTTGTGGTTAAACTTTTCTGCTGGGTGATTAAGGGCAAATTTAAACAGAACCTGTATAGCAATACACGTAACTTTTGTGTCTTTCAAGGCCAGTCAAATACCCTCAGAACTTACTTTGGAACCATGCACGGTGCTTTGTAGAATGATTGTTGGTGTCAGTCATCTGGATGAGTCACAGCCATTGCTAGACCAGTTTGCTCTCTGTGAAAGCAAAAGAGAAAGTTTTCTCTCTAGGTGACTCTCCTTTGGTACACTATGGATCTTCAGTCCCTTTCATCTGTAGCCACATAATCTTCTTGAACAGAAAATTTGGGAAACCACTGAGTTATAAGATGTTATAGCACAGGTTCTCTTATGTCCTAAGTCGTCACTGACCTTGAAGGGCTAGGGCCAAAATATTGGCTATCCTTGTAGCCCTTCTTTTTCTCTAAGTTTTGGTCTATAAACTTATATCTTTAACCCTCCAGAAGAAAAGCTTAGTGATATTATTACTCTATAACATAAGTACTTGAGCTGAACATCACTGCCTTTCTGAATATCGAACATCTTAAACTTAACTTGGAACTGGTATTTTCTATCAATCATAAATATTCTAGTAAATCTCTATAGAATGTGATAAAAGCAGTTACACATTTTTACACATTTTTTTCTTTTTTCTTTTCTTTCTTTTTTTTTTTTTTTTTTGTCTTTTTGAGACAGGGTCTCGCTATGCAATTCAGGATGACCTTGAGCTCACTTTTGTAGCCTAGGCTGGTCTCGAACTCCCACCAATCCTCCTGCCTCAGCCTCCCAAGTGCTGGGACTACAAGCATGCACCACCATGCCCAGCTCATTTTTACACATTTAGAAATCTAAGTATATACATAATTGTAGCTGGTCGATCCTATGACATTTTCCTAGTCTCTTACTCTCATTTAATACCTTTTTGTTTCCTTGTATACCCACCCTTTACTGGAAAGAGAGCACAGTAGTAACTGAAATTAAATTGGAAGCAGCACACATCTAAAAGGCAAGAATAACAAGCATTCCAAGCATATTTTTACTGTTACACATTGCTATCTTCAGTGTCAAAAAGATTTTGGGGGCTCCTAGGCCAAATAATCTAATTCATCCTGTGTGTATCAGTGCATGGCTCAGCCCCTGCTATACTTCCGACCTTTTCTGTTTGCAGTCACCTCATTGTTTAACCCCTAGGTCTTTGATTTCCATTCAGATGTTTTATGCCTCTCCATTTTTTTTTCTTGTTTTGAGTTCTTACACTAGGCTGACTATACAATATTTGCACATGTAGGTCTGGCTTATTTCACTTATGAGTATATATTCAATGTACATCCTTTTATATATGACATCTTTTAGTTTATGATTTTTTATAGCTGAGCAATAGTCCATCGTATAAAAATACCACTTCTCTTTCAACCAGTCTTTAGATGATGGGCGTTTTGGTTGTTTCCAAGATGAGGCCTGGTCAGAAAGGTGAGTGGAATTGGAGCTCAGGCTGTTCGTGAGTCAGGCGATGGATGTGAGCTTAAGCCACTGTGCGGCCAAGTCGGGATGTCTGGTGGAGTCCGAGGTGGAGTTGGGATGGCCACCCCACTGCTGGTTCATATCACAGGTGAGCAGGTCTGAGGTGGGACTGCAAAAACTGAAGTCTTTTACTCTCAAATCTGGTACAAGACAAGGATGTCCTTTATTACCACTCCTATTCAATATATTTCTGGAATCGTTAGCTACAGCCATTAGACAAAAAAAGAGAAATAAAAGAGATAAGAATAGGTAAAGAAGAAGTTAAATTATCATTATTTGCAGATGACATGATACTCTACTTGGAAGACCCAAAAACTCCACCAAGAAGCTACTAGAATAAATATACAAATTCAGTAGCATAGCGGGTTACAAAGTCAACACACAAAAATCATTGTCATTCCTATATACAGATAACAAACACACTGAGAGAGAAATTAGAGGAACAATACCTTTTATGATAGCACAGAAGAAAATGAAATAATTAAGATTTAACCTAACTAACGAAGTAAAAGAGCTTTTCATTGAAAGTACAATACTCTGAAAAAAGAGATCCTAGTAGATTTCAGAAAATGGATAGATATTCTGTGCTTCTGGATAGGAAGAGCCAACACTGTGAAGATGACCATACTCCCTAACTTTTTATACAGATTTAATGTCATTCCTATCAAAATACTATCAACAGGCTTCACAGACCTGCAGAAGTCATTCCTAAAATTTATTAGGAACCAAAAAAGACCCAGAACTCCAAAGACAATCCTGGTTAACAAAGAAAAGGCATGAGGCATTACAATTCCTCACCTAAAATTATACTACGGAGCTACAGTGATAATATCAGCTTGGTATTGGTAAAACAACAGACCAGAAGATCAATGGAATAGATTAGAAGATAAAGATGCAAATACAAACACACTATTTTCAACAAAGGTGCCAATTATCTTTATTGGAAGAAAAGTAGCCTGTTTAAAAAGTGGTGCTGGAAAAATGGGCTCTTCACATGCCAAAAAAACTAATACTTGACCCAGGTCTATCACCATGCACTAAACTAAAAATAAAACTGGATTGAAGATCTAAATGTTAGCAGAGAAACATCAATTCTCCTGGAAGAGAAAGTGGGAGAAAATCTTGAAAACATCAGGGTAGGCAAAGAGTTCATAGAGAAAAATCAAAATGCACGTTTGACACTTGAAAGAATAAAAACCTGGGACCTCCTGCAGCTAAGAAGTTTTTGCACCTCAAAAGAAATTACCAACAGAGTGAAAACACAACCCACAAATTTTGAAGTAATTTTAACTAATTAGTATTGAGACAAATGTCTTCTGTCTAGAATTTATAAAGAACTAAAAACCATTAGGGCCCCAACATTCAAAGACCTAATCTAGAAATGGGCATCTGAGATGAACACACACTTCTCACAAAAATTCCAGAAACCTATAAATACACGAAGAAATGCTCCACATCACTAGCCATCTGTGAAATGCAAATTAAAACAACACTTAGATACCATTTCACCCCAGAAAGAATGGCTATCATAAAGAAATCAACCACCAACAAATGTTGGGGAGGATGTGCAGAAAAAGAAACCCTTTTCCACTGCTGGTGGGAATGCAGACTGGTGCAACCATTATGGAAAGTAGTTTGGTGGCTCCTTCAAAAACTAGAACTGTAAATCCCATTCAATCCACCTATTCTCCTACTGGGAATTCTCCCAGACGAATTGAAAACATCATGCCATAGTGATATTTGTGCACCTATGTTTATAGCAGCCCAATTCGTAATAGCCAAATCTTGGAAACCACCAAAATGCCCATCATATGAAGAATGGTTGGAAAAGATGTTATATTTTTATACAGTGGAATATTACTCAGCTGTAATGAGTGATAAAATGGAAGACTTAATATATAAATGGATGTGTCTTGAATATATAAATAGTGAAATGAATCAGACCTGTATGTGCAAATATCGTATAGTCTCCCTAATGTAAGAACTCAAAACAAGAAATAAAAAAGGAGAGGCATAACAAACCTGAATGTAAATCAAAGACTTAAGGGTTAAACAGCAACGCGGCTGGAAGCTGAAAAGACAGGAAACATAACAGAAGCAAAACCAGCCAGTTGTACGGACAGGATGAATTGGACAATGGTGTTAAGAAACATCAAAATGCCTTTGACACTGATGAAATCAACATGTAACACTAAAACTATGTTTGGAATGCCTATCATTCTGGTCTTTTTGATGTGTGCTGCTTCTAAAGTAACTTCAGTTACTGTTGTACTCTCTCTCATTAGGTGGTTGGTTTACAAGAAAACAAAAAAGTATTAAATGAGAGTAAAAGACTAGGAAAAATACCAAAGGATGAATAGGATAAAATTTGGTACATGCTTATATTTCTAAATATCTGTGTAAAAAATGTGTAACAGCTTTCATTGCATTCCATAGTGATTTATTAGAATACTAATGATTTATGGAAAATGCCAAATCCATATCTAAGGTATTTGATTTTCAGAAAGACAGTGAAATTAAGCTAAAGCACCCATGTTTTAGAGTAATAGCATCACCAAACTTTTCTTCTGGAGGGCTAAGAATATAAGTTTACAAACCAAAAATTAGAGAAAAAGAAGGACAACAAATGTAGCCAATATTTTGGCCCTATCCCTTAAAGGCAAGTGGGCCCGCAGGACAGAACGGAACCTGTGCTATAATATCCTATAACTCAATGGCTCCCCAATTTTCTGTTCAAGGAGATTAAGAGACCAGAGAAGAAAGGGACTGAAGATGTATAGTGTGCCTAAGGAGAGTCACCCAGAGACTTTGGGCTTTCACAGAGAGCAAGCTGGTCAAGCAATGGCCATGACTCATCCAGATGGCTCACAATGACAATAATTCTAAAATGCACTGTACATGGTTCCAAAGTAAATTCCAAGGGGATTTGACTGACCTTGGGAGGTACAAAAACTACATGTCTTCTTATACAGGTCTTGCTTTAACTTGCCCTTAACCACCCAGCAGAAAAGTTTAAATATGACACATAAACCATAAGGATAGTTTAATATGCTGAGATCTAAATGGTTCAAATCAAGAGCTTCCATCATTGCCTGTTTCACCAGTAACACACTGCAATTGTAGAACATTTGACTATGTATACAACCACCTTCTCTTAGATCAAAGAAATCTATTGTATCAATAACCATTAGAAAATTTATCATGTCTACACCCTGTGCTCTATATAACTACAATGAGAACAACAATATGTATTGCATCAAGTATTGGAAATGTACTACTAATATGTTTTGAGATTTTCACATTGTAACTTTTTATTAAGAGTAATAAAACCAGAATTATGTTAGCTATATGACTATCATACATGGCCTTTGTCAAATTTATATAGAGGCCATTTATTCCAATTTTCTGTAGGACTCTGAACATGAATAAATTTTGGACTTTGTCAAAACCCTTTTCTGCATCAATTGAGATGATCATGTAGTGTACCAAATTTATAGATTTGCATATATTGAACCATCTCTGCATCCCTTGGATGAATCCTACCTGGTCATAGTTTATAATCTTCTTGATGATTTGGTGTAGTCTATTGGCAAGGATTTTAATGAGAATTTTTGCAGCTGCGTTCATGAGAGAAAGTGACCTGTAGTTCTCTTTTTTAGTTGCATCTCTCTCTGGTTTGGGTAACTGTGTAATACTTTCTTCTAGGAATAATATTGGGAGGATTGATTCCTTTTCAATTTCATTGAAGTTTTTGAGGAGTATTGGGATTATGTCTTCTGTAAATGTCTTGTAGAATTCAGTGGTGAATCCATCAGATCCTGGAGTTTTCTTTGTCATTAGACTTTTTATTACATTTTGTATTTCATTGACAGTTATTGGGATATTGAGAAATCTTATATTTTCCTGATTCAGTTTTGGTAATTTGTACCTTTCTAGGAACCTATGAATTTAATCAGTGTCTTCAATTCTGTGAGAGTAAAGATTCCCAAAGCAGCTATTTAAGATCCTCTGAATTCCTGCTGGGTCTGTAGTAATTTCACCCTTTTAACTCCTTAATTCCTGAATTTGAGTCCTTTCTTTACTCTTTTTTTGATGAGGTTAAGGTAGAGGCTTATCAATTTTATTTAACCTTACAAAGAACTGGCTTTTTGATTCATCCCTTTTTTGCATTATTTTCTTGGTCTCAATTGAATTAATTTCTGCTCTAATCTTTGTCATTTCCTCCTGTCCTTGAGATTTTGATTTTGTTTGCTCCTCCTTGATAGTCTATTTAGGTGCTGCATGAGAGTATTTATTTGTTCCCATTCTGTTTTCTTAATGTGTGAGTTCAGAGCTATATATTTCCCTCTAAGAACTGCTTTCCTTGCATCCCATAAATTCCAGTAGGTTGTGTTTGAATTTTCATTAAATTCTAGATATTGTTTAATTACACCTGTAATCCACTGGGTGCTGTGAAGGGTGTTATTTAGTTTCCATGTATTTCTGGGATTCTTTTGTCATTTATTTCCAGTTTCATTGCACTGTGGTCAGATAATATGCATGGGATATTTTTTTCTTGCATATACTTAGCATAACCTGTGGACTATTATGTGGTCTATTTTGGAAAATGTGCCATGTGCAGCTGAAAAAACTGTGTATTCAGAAGTTGTTGGTTGGAACCCTCTGTGTATGTTCACCAAATCTTGTTCCTAGCACTGGTTCAGTTCTGCTATTTGTTTGCTAATTTTTTGTCTGCTTGACCTGTCTTTTTGGGATAAAGTGCTGTTAATGTCTCCTGTTAAGATTGTGGTATTGGATATTAGATTTTTCATGTCCATTAATATTTGTCTTAAATAATTGTTTCTCCCATGTTGGGTGCATATATATTTATGAGTGTTACCTCTTTGTCTTGAACCTTTCCCCTAAGCAGTATGTACTGGCCTTCTTTATTTTGTTTGATCAATCTTGGTTTGAAGTTTACACTGTCTGCCAACAGGATTGCTACCTCTGCTTTCATTTTTTCTATTGCGATGCTAGAGCATGTAGTATTGTTTTCCATCCTTTACCTTTTATAATATGAGTTTCTTTATGTGTTAAGTGCATTTGTTGTATACAGCGTATTGTTAGATTTTGTTTCCTTATCCCCTCTGCCATTCTATTTCTTTTAGTTATAGAACTGAGCCCATTTACATTGATGGTCATAATTGAAATATATTGACTTATGATTGACATGTCTTTTACTTACTACTATTTACCACTTTTTCTCCTGTGTTTAAATGGTTGCCCTACTTGTGGGTTTTTCTGTTGTCATTTGTGGAGTTTGGGTCATTTTGGTCCCTCTCTAAAATATTTTTAGTATACCGTATAGGGTTGGCTTTAACGTCATGAAATTTTTTAATTGCTCCTTGTCATGGAAGTATTTCACTTCTCCCTCATACTTGAAAAAGAATTTTTCTGGGTATAGCAATCTGGTTTGGAATTTGTTTTCATGGACAACTTGAATTACTCTGTTCTAGGTTCTTGTTGACTTCATGGTTTATGAAGAGAAATCTGCTGTTATTCTGATGGGTTTTCCTTTAAATGTGATATGTTTCCTTTTTTAGTGGTTTTTAGTATATTATTCTTCTACTGGATTTCTGGGATCTTGACTGTTATATGTCTGGGTTTGTTTTTAGTCAAGTTGATGTTATTTGGGGTTCCGTATGTTTCCGTTACCTGAATGTCCAACTGTATCAAATTTGGGAAGTTTTCTGCTATCACGTGAGCCCATATTCTTTTTATATCATTTGTGTTGACTCCTTCTTTCTCACTGATTCCTATTAATCTCACGTTGTTCATTTTTGTATCATCTTGCACATTGAATTATTTTTTCCTGCATCCCAGTTGTTTTTAAGAGATTCTTTCTTACCTTTTCACTAGCTGCAACTGTGTCTTCAAGATCTGAAACTCTATCTTCACTTTCGTTTGTATGGTTTTGCCAGCTTGTGATTGAAATTTTATTTTCTTGTATATCTCTTTGAAAATATTTCATGCTATCTATTTCTTTCCTATATTGCTCAATCTGGGAATCCATTGTTTTTCTATTCTCCTCTAATTTTTTTACCAATGTCTTCTTCAGTAGTATTTAAGTTTTTCATTATAGTTATCCTTTCTATCTCTACTTCAGGAATTATTTCTCCTCTGATCTCCTCTCTATCTTTTTGCTCTTGTTCTCCTACTTTAGATGATGTTAAATGAGAGATTTTTTTTTTACTTCATAGGTTATTTCTCATCTGACTCCTTCTATATGTTTCTGCAGTTCTTTTTCTACTTCAAATTGTATTAATTTATGCAATTCCTTTTTTACTTCAGATGTTATCTTTGATCTGATTTCCTCTGTACTTTTCTGCACTTCTCTGTCTACCTCAGATTGTCCCAATTTAGAGATTTCGGCTGCCTGATTCACATTTTCTATTATTTTACTATCTCCCGTATTTGTTCTGTGTAGACTTGGGATCTGAGATTGCATCTTTCTCCTTCCCTTTGTCATTTTGCATGAACTCCATATTTTGGTGAAGTTATGTGTAGAGATTATAAACTAGCATCTTAAAGAAGCAAAGAACAATAAACAAAGTTTAGGATAGTTTGTAATCTGTTACTTAGGGGTCTTAGAAGACTAGGATCTTAAAAAGGTGTGACAGCTTAATCCTGATTCATGTCTCCACCCTTACTTGGGACGTTGGTGATCCCTTCGCCACGGCCACCCTGTTAATCTTCTATTGTGTGACCTAAATAAAAACGAGATGCTCCTAGAGTTCGGGACTCACTTCAAGAGAGACAGATCTCAGTGAGTCCTCTGAGCTGCCTTCTTCAGGTCTTCTCATTGTTTCTTTCGGCACCGACACAGAACAACACAACAGTTAGGCTTTTAGCACCTGTCGAAATTTCAGTCCAAATCCACCCATCTTGATCCCTTCCAGATCTTCCTGGCTGGATCTGGCTCCTGTGCTCAGCCTCTTTCTGCTGCAACTGAGCACAGGCTCAAATGGTCAGCAGGGGCAGGCAGGGTCAGAGCTCTGGTGGGAGGTTGGTGTTGCTGGGGCACACACTGGAGGAGTGGTCCTGCCTGGGTGAAGGCCCAGTTTAATCAGTGTGGGCAGACAGGGCCTGGATTCCAGTACCTCATGGTGCAGAGGCACACCTTGGTGGAGAGTTCCTACCTGGGCACAGGACCGAGTTGGTCAGCATGGGCAGGTGGTGGCCGGGATCCGATGTCCAAATGTGTGGGGTACCATGCATATTGTTGTCTTCATAGTAGTTATTCATAAGACAAGATGTGGACCTGATATCTTGTCTAAACAATAGTCATAATCAAAATAAATGTATGTCTAGACACATAATAATGAAGTTCTCAGCAATTCAGTACAACAACAAAATGTCAAAAGCTCTTAGAGAAAAGAAACAGATAACATATAATGGGAAGCCAATTAAAGTCACAACAGATTTCTTAACACAACACAGCAAGTAAAGAAGAGCTTGTGTGAAGTATTTTAGGTACTGAAAGCAAACAACTTCCAACCCAGATCGATGTATCTGGCAAAAATACCTGTCAAGTTTAATGGTGAGATTAAATACTTCCATGACAAAGAACAACTGAAGAAATTCATAACCACCAAACCAACCCTATAATTAGTACTAACAGATATTCTAGAAAGAGACAACAATGACCATATCATCAAGAATAACAACAGAAATGAGCCAGTAAGCAGAGCAAACAACTGAATAGAAGGGAAAGTAGGGAACTTAAGCCAATACATATCAGTTATAACCATCAATGTAAATGGGTTCAATTCACCAAGGAAAACAAGCAGATTGGCAACATGGATCAAGAAACAAAATTCGGAACTGTTTTTTTTTTTTTTTTTTTTTTACAAGAAACACAATTAACTCAAAAGGAAATTCATAGGCTGATAATGTCAACTTCAAATCAAGAATAATTAACAGATAAAGAAGTCTGCATACTTGTTGGGGGAAAATTGCAAGAGGAAAATATAATGATCATAAATATATATGCATCCAATGTAGGAGCACCCATATACATGAGAAAAATTTTAAGAAACAGAAAATAAAATGAGCAATCATACAATTGTAATGGAGAGCTTAAATCCCTACTGTCACAAGGAGATACATCAATTAAGCAAAAATTCAACAAAGAAATAACAGAACTCAACCAAACATATGAAGAAATGGACTTAGCAGATATCTACAAAGTGTTTTATCCAACAGTATTAAAATACACTTTCTTCTCAGGTGCACATGGGATGTTCTCCAAAATACTGAGATGAAGACAAGAATATGCAATGTATTAATTATTATAAAAAGGTAAAAAAATAAAAAGAGGCAATACAATAACACATAGACCATGTTAAAATAAATGCAAAGTTATCAAAAATATCCAATGTATATTATCTGAACATAGTGCAAAGAAACTGAAAATTACTGACAAAAAGTAGGAAACTCTATAAACACATGGACATTAAGTAACAACCTCCTCAACAGTCAATGAGTCAGAGATGAAATTAAAGAACTTGAGCAATACTTACAAGCAAAGGAAAATGCAGATACAATTTACTGGAACCTATGGATCATCATGATAGCTGTGGTAAGAGGGAAACTTATACTGGTAAATTCTCACATCAGGAAAATAGGAGCCCAAATAAATGATCTCATGCTGCATATCAAGCTCCTAGGAAAAGAACAGCCAGTCAAGTACAAAGCTCAAAGAAGGCAGGAAATTAATGAAATAGAGATGAAGTAAACAATAGAAATAATTAATGAATTGAACAGGTGGATCTTTGAAAGAATAAATAGAATTGATAAACACCTAGGCAACCTTATTAAAAAAGGAAAGAAAAAATTCAAATTCATGCAATAAGATATAAAAGCAGCAAAATCACTAGAGACTGTATTGAAATTCAGAATATCATCAATACCTACTTCAAAATCTCAATGGATGAAAAATACAGAAGAAATGGACAGATTCCTAGATGTATATGAATAACCAAAGCTGAATCAAGAAGATATAAAATTCCCAAATAACCCAATATCAGTGAATGATATTGAAAATGATATAAAAATCCTATCAACAAAGAAAAGCTAAGATCCTGATAGACTTATGGCTGAATTCTATAAGAAAATTTAGAGAAGATTTAATGCCAACTCTTCTCTAACTCTTCAATAAAATTGAAAGAGAAACAGGTCTTCTAAATATATTCTGGAGACAAGTACCAACACCAAAATCAGGTACTAACACTTTGTTATGAAAATTAGAGAAACACCAACCAAAAATGGAAACTATGGGCCAATCTCCCTCTTTTCTCTCTCTCTCTCTCTCTCTCTCTCTCTCTCTCTCTCTCTCTCTCTCTCTCTCTCTCTCTCTCTCTCTCTCTCTGTTTCATTTGCTAGAAACATATCCTTGTCCTTTCACAGTTTTTATTGAAACTTTCAACATCGGAGACTCCATTCTGTCCCAGGACACAAGTACACAAGGGACACTAAGGAAGACATCATCCTTGATTCCAAAGAGCCCCTTAATCATGGTATAAATCAGATGTACCCTCCTAAGATTCTTCATTATACTTTCTGCCAAATCTGCCGCTGACAGGCCAATGGCCCAGGATGTGTAGCCTCATAAACACTGTCAACCACCTGTTTGTGAACACGTTTTCCAATGCTCCTTGTCCCCATCAGTTCCTAACTCAGGGTGCAGATTCTTCAGGGAGACACCAGTAATATCCTTGCCACTCCACACAGGGATGCTGGAATCTCTGTGCTCCCCGAGGACCCACACGTGGCAGCTCAGTGGGTGCATGCCCAGGCTTTCTCTGACCAGGTATTGGAACCAGGCTGAATCCAGGTTGCAACCAGTACCAATAACACAGTTCTTGGGAAAGTCGGTTATCTTCCAAGCCACATAGGTCAAGATATTCACTGTGTTGGACACAGCAAGCAACTTGCAGTTGTGACTGCACTTTACAACACTAGGAATGATGAACGTGAAGATGTTCACATTATGCTGTACCAAATTAAGACAGCTCTCTCCCTCTTGTTGATGTACTCCCGGGGTGATAATAACCAGCTTGGAGTTTGTGGTTATATTATAGCCTTTGCCAGAGACAATTTTTGATGTCCTAAGGAAAAGGCTGCTGTGTTGGAGATCCATCACCTCTTCATTCTCTTTGTCTTTGATGATATAAACAAGAGCAAGTTCATCTGCCAACTCCTTCATTAAGATACTGATGGCACAGGTCATGCCCACACACCAACCTCGACAACCATGATCTTATTCTAGGGCACCTGCTCCACCTTAAGGAGATTTATAATCAGCTGATGCTTGAGACTGGCTGACTTAGACTTAGACTTAGAATCAGGAGGAACAGGGAATGCACGTGGGGCAGGCATCAGGTCACACACTTGTCAGGTCCAGACTCAGCGGGAACTGCTTTGACGCTTCAAGCCAATCTCTCTAATAAACATAAGTACAAAAATTCTCGGTAAAATACTTACAAAGTGCAGCAAATCATCAAGAAGATTATGCATCATGATCAAATGAAATTCAATTCAGGAATGCAGAGATGATTCAATATACCCAAATCCATAAATGCCACAGCTATAGAGCCAAAGACAAAAATCACATGATCTCAATAGATGTAGAAAATTTTTTGACAAAGCCTAAAATTCATTATAATAAAAACTCTAGAAAAAACTAGAATCTATGGTTTTTACCTCCACCTGATAACAGCCATCTATGACAAACTAACAGTGAACATCATATTAAATGGAAAAATCTGAAAGCCTTCACTTTAAAATCAGAAACAAGATAAGGACGTCCACTGTCACCACTTCCATTCAATACAGTTCTGGAAACATGAGCCACAGACATTAGACAAGTGAGAGAAATAAAAAAATAATATTGGAAAGGAAGCAGTAAAATTATCATTGTTTTCAGAAGACATAATACTATGCATAGCAGGCTGCCCAAAACTCCACAAAGAGACCTATGAATTTAACTACCAAATCAGTAATGAAGCAGGATGCAAGTCAACACTCAAAACACAATAACATTTCTGTATAAAACAAAGGAATTCATAAAAAAAGAAATTAGGGAAGCCACATCTTCTACAATACAATCCAAAAGCTAAAATACCTAAGACTCAGTCTCACAAAGGAACAAAATGACTGATATAGTGAAAATTATAGTACTCTTTAAAAAAAAAAAAAAAAGAAATTGACAAGTATTTCAGGAAATGGAAACATTCCTGGCTCATGGATAGAAACACAAAATTGAGAGAATGGCCATAGTCCCAAAATTGTTATACAAATTCAATGCAATCCCAATTAAAACACAAGTAGTATACCTTAAATATCTCTGAATATTTATCCGACAATATTTCCAAAATTATTCTGAAATCAGAATAAGCAAAAGTAACCCTGGGCAATGAAAGTAAGGGAAAAGACATCACAACCCCTGGCTTGAAATTGACCTACGAAACTACTGTGATAAAAGTCACCACAGCACTAGCAAAAAACAGACCTGATGATCAATGGAACAGATAAGAAGGTGGAGACACAGCTACAAATACACTCAGCCACCTTATGTTTGAGAAAGGGGCCAAACGTGATGACTGAAAGAAAGCCTCTTTAATAAATGTTGCTGAAAAAACAGCTTTCCACATACCAAAGGCTAAGATTAGATCCATGTCTATCACTATGCAGTAAGCCACAGTCAAAACAGATCCAAGATTTAAATATTCAAACAGAAACACTAAATCTACTGGGAGAGCAAAAAGGTAGAAATCTTGAAGAATAGGGGTCGGTAGAGAGTTCAGGAACTAAAAGCAAACTGCGTGGGAAACACTTCAAAGAATCAATAATTGGGATCTCATCTTTTTGAAAAGTTTCTTCAGGTCAAAAGAAACCACTAACAGAATAAAAAGAAAACCCAAAAATTGGAAAACAATTTTATCCAAGTGTCCCTCAGGCAAAGGCCGTCTGTCTAGAATATATAAAGATTTTTTTTAAAAAAAATCAAGCCTCTAAAATTCAAAGAGCCAGGCTGGGAGCTGAGCCTGCGCACCCGCCGCGGGTAAGCCCCTGCGCCCCTCTGCCCCGCCTCTGCGTTCCTGCGACTAACTTCCTGTTTCAGCCCAGCCCAAACCGCACCGCTGGGAGCTGAGCCCGCGCGCCAGCTGGGTCAGAATCCTTGGCCTGCCTTCCCTTTCCCTGCCCCCCCCCACCTTTTTTTATTTTTTCAACCCCTCCAGCCCAAGCTCCAGCATCAAATAGCCCGTTTGGCAACCGATCCGGTCCACGAGCCTACCAGGACTACTCAATCCCAAAGCTCCACCTCCATCTACACACCACATCTGCCAGGATTCACAAAAGCTAGCAGCCAGAGACCCAACAAAAGACTCAGAAACCTCTGTAGAAGAACCACCTTGGAGTCTCCGGACCAAACGCCCATAGACACAGCATAACATCACCAAAGTGCAGAGGTTGCTTCCATACAAAATGATAACAACAAGGAGTACGAGGCAATCTCAGGACCCGTGCCCACCCAAATCAAATACAGAAGACACTATCATGGAAGAAAATGAGAATTATACAGATGAAACCTCTGAATTGGTAGCATCTGAGGCAGACACACAAGTGCAGAAACTTATAGAGCAACTGAGATCAGAGATAACATCTGAAGTAAAAAAAGAAATACATGAAGTGGAAAAACGGCTGGAGAAACGTATGGAGGACATCAGAGCAGAAAT